>JADLZK010002837.1:0-124302 GCA_015847255.1 Hyparrhenia diplandra
ATCTACTTGGTTGCCGGGTTTCGCCGTAAAATTTCGCTAGTTTTCTCGCGGTATACCTCAAGGTGCGCAACAAGTGGAGAATCACTATCTCACCGACACGCCTCACAGATCACCCCCCAGTTCACTTCCTCGCGGCGACCCGGCAAGCACAAGATTTCCAGGACGCCGGGCAAAGGCCGCCGCCTCGCCTCGCCGGTAGCGCTCGCCTCTGGTTCTGGCGACCCGGGCTGCCGCGATTTGCGGACGCGGCAGCGTCAAAGGCCGCCTCGGCCGTGAGAAGCGCCTTCTCCGCCTCGCCTGTGGGCTTCACGCAGCAAAGGTTGGCGCACGGCGTACGCAGTAGCTGCCGCTACTTTATCCGTAATGCATAAGCAGCCGCTTCTTTAACAGGTCGATTTTAGGAAAAGTCTATTCACCCCCCCAGGTTTCCATCGCATCCTACACCCGCCAGATGCCTCGAGCGCCAGCTTGACGCTACCGCTGCGTGTAACCGCTAGCTATGCAAAGAAGCTAGAGCAAATAAGTCGAAGTTTCATTGTTTTTTCTCCCGCGGGTAACGCGATGTTCATATTTCCTAGTAATATTTAATCACCAAAATTTCTATGTTGTGCGCTCTTTCTATCCGGCCGCAGCCCCCACTCAAACTCATATCCCCCTCAATTATAAATCGACTCATCCCCTACTTTATTCGCCAAAACAGATCACATGATGCAATGGGCAATAGAATCAAAACGCTGCTGAGCATGCATGGAGTCCACGATCGGGTTTCATTATCTTGGGAAATTCCTTGGTAGAACGAAAACCTAAAACTCGGCCGGATCTTTTCTGCTTTGTTTTGTTTGCTCGCTTTGCTAAAGGCTTTTCATATCTTACTTGTGTTTTGCAACCGAAGCCTGAGAAACGGAGAACGAGATAAAAGAGTAAATGATAAACTACAAATACTTTAAGACAAAACCCCGTAGCACGACGACGCAAATGTTTTTTGCTAGTACATAATATAAATCCAACTAGTTTTTCCGTGAATCCTGGGCGGAACGGCAGAAACGGGCTCTTCAAAGGGCAAGTGCCCGTGCTCGCCCCCGCCATCGGGCCTCCGCACACACATGCCACAGCCCACCGGCCGCCACGGCGCCCAGCTCAGCGGCCTACAAAAAGGCCGCTCACCCGCGAGAAGTTGACCTCCACGTCGCCCTCCCTCTCCCTCTTGCCTTCAAACTTGAGCCTCCGCGATCTTTGGGCGCCGAAGATAGGGCCGTGACCAGGGCCCTCAGTGGTCCCGGATCCGACTACTACCTCACCCCGATCTAATGTGCCTCGGGCAGTGAGTGGGCCTCCCTCTCGCGATCCGACGCCCGCAGGCCTGCATGAAGCATGCCGCCTACGACGGGCTCGCGGGCGGTCGGGCGTACAAGACCGGGTGGTCCACGGGCGGATGTCGGGGCCCCAATCTCATGATCGAGGTGGTCGCTGGCGCGCTGCTCATCGCGACGTGGCGCCCTCGCCCGCTGCAAGCATTGGTCGCCTCCGGCTCGCCTCGATGCGCACCACCGCTGGTTGAAGTGCCGCCAAATGAAGTATGAGATCCACTCCTGGCCAAAACGGTGACGGACCAACCCGCCGAGCTGCCGCTTAGGGGGGCTGTGCTCGTGTGCGCCGAAAAGCGTGCTATATGCCCCATCCCCACTATGGAGGTACGGTTGTCCACGAAGGTGCCGCCGCATACCGCTTAGATACTACGCCTAGTCGATAGGTCGGATCAAGTATGTTGTAACCGCGGTGGGGTTGGCTTCCCGCATGGTGGTGGTCAACCGGTTTGCCATTGCCATCCTCATAAGCTATGAGATGAGGGATACACTTTTTGGGCTCTGGGAGTGTAGGTGAAAGGCGCACACCTTTCGCGGCGATCGATGGCTTACACCACCGGGCGCCATCTACCTTCCTTGGAGGCGCCGATGTGGCCTCCCCACCATGAATGTGGCATGTCACTCTCCTCCCGGGTGAAAAACCTAGCTCGCCTCTAGAGCCGGTGGTGGTGGGCGCCAAATACGCTTCTTTCTTGAGGGTTTATCGCGGGAGGAGCCGCCGCACTTCTCCCCCAACCTTCCTTCTTGTGCGTGCTCCCGGCCATTGATGGTGGTGTCCGCGGGACATCACTTCCTTCTTGGAGGAATCGACACAACAACCCCCGGCCCCCATCCATGCCAATGTGATTGTACATGTGCTCTCCCTATCTACTCTCCCATCTTTATCTTGTTATTGTTCGCCACCCTCCTACCCTCGCCTCTCGACACACCACTTGTCGCAGTGCTTGACACCACCGCCTTTGGTCTGCCATGCTCTAAATCTCTTGAGTGCTTTGCCTTATCATATGCTAGGTTATAGGACCTTGATCTCCTCTCTAGATCTCCTTGTTCTCCCCTAGCGATCCTCCCCTTTGAGGTTTCCTTCCCCTAAATGGCGCTTTTGGTGGACGCCAGATGGAGCCCGATGATGTTTCATAGGCTTAACGCATTCTCATGATTGTCGCCCGTTGGCTTCGACTCAATGCCTTACAACCTCTTGGTCGCCGCTTGTTCCGATCCCGCCAATGCCTTACAATTGCATCCCGCTTAAAGCTCTTTAGAGTCTTCCATTGTGGTGGCACATGTTAGGAAGTAGTGTTTAAGGTCGCTTGTGTTTAGTAGTTTTAGCTGTTTGTGATTATCTCTCCACCCCTCATACTCTATGAGACCTTTCAAGGGTCAATTTGCACCTATAGCCGAAAGCATATGACCCGACTCCGTGGCACGACCCAAAGCACGCAAAATCGCTCGCAAGCCATGCTTGCGCCAAGACCTAGGCCCACGGGCTAGCACGGCACAACACTAAAATTAGAGGAGGCACGGTTTCGCCCAAGATATGCATAGCCCCGCAGTTATAGCGGGCCGTGCCTAGCACGGGCCCGTGCCAGGTGCCGCAGGGCCGCCCGTTACTCAGTACCGGTACCGGCTTTTGCACCCTTTCGCCCACCGGCTTTGCCAACATCTATCGTGGAGTTCGATTCGCTTCCCGTAGTGACCTCAAAAAAAAAAAAAAAAGAGGGGGGCAAAGGTTAGGGATCCTTTTGCTGCTACCTTCGAGTCCAATCTGGGCTTGCAGTACCCTCATTGTACACCGGGCCTAAAGATTATGCGCATGTTGTCAAAAAAAAAAAGATTTGGCGCAGGACTCCATGTCACAGCCTAGGCGGTGAGCCCAATGCATGATTAGGCCTGGTAGACACAGCCCGGGTAGTTGCTTGTTCCCTTTTCTCCTTGTAAAAGGAGCGTGTCTCAAAAATATAAGGCGCAATTTAACTGGATAATATAGTTTTAAGAACATGTGAGCGTGTGACAAGGATGAAACATCTTAGTTTAGCCAGGCTCCGAGCATGTGACATGTTTGATAAACCCAAAGTCCTCGCCTCGGGGAACCGACGGATTCTGTGACAGATGGGAAGGATGCTCCATTAGTTGTTGTGATAGATACCTATACAGATGTAAAAGACAAGCTTTCATTAAGGGCTACAGTATGGTTACAAAAACTTTAGAAGGAAAAACCCCAACTTACCTCCAGGATAAAAGTCTCCAAGGAAGGAGAAGGACCCATGGAAAAATAATCAAAGCCCGAGAAAAGGTCGTCCTCCTTTAAGAGTGATACTCAAATACTGAGGTAGAGAAATTTGTTAGATACTAATGGTGTCTTGGCCATCTGCACAAGGAAGGAGATCTGATTAGTTGTGTTCCAAGTATGTGAGTTCCAAGATATAGAAATATATCAATGTCACTAAGAGCATACCTCATTGTTTGATGTATGCCAGCTTCCAGATTTGGCGTGCAAGATGCAAGTTCAGCACTACTTACACAAATAGGACCAGAACAGTCAATTGTTAGCTTCTTTCACTTGCAATGCTTTTCCAAGTGATAGTTGTACATGGTGTTCGCTTTCAAAGTGAAAAACTGAACAGATATGGAGCTTTGCTTTCTATTACTTGCAGCTTGCAGCAACTAGTCACTGACAGGTGGTTTAACCGCTCAAGGGAAGGTATCTTAGCATAAACTAACTTAAAACAATAGTCGAGGACCAAACATTCCAAAGCTAAAGAATTGGAAAGAAGGATAGGTTGTGTAAAATGGGACCTTGTCCCTATTTAGCATAGCTCTAACTCCGAGATTTATGCTAGCTTTGCAATTATAGACTAAAGAAATAGTTTAAATATTTTCACACTCCAAGATCATTGCTTTTTCCAGCTCCAAGCTCCTTTTATCACGAGAGAGAAAACGACTCTTGTAAATAATGCTACTACGGTAAAAGATGTACGACGAGCGAGCTATGAGAAGCCATACCAAACACGCACTACGTGCAACTTATCTATGTTTAATTGTCCACAGAAGTTTTCTAACTTGTAGCATTGAGCTATTAGCAATTTAGCACAACATCAGATAACCAAATATGTGAAGTGATGGCAATGGGCCTAGTACTCCATCCATTTAATGTACTTTTTTATACTAAAAGGATATTTTTAAGACATTTGATTTTATATTTTACCACTATTTTTAAAATAAATATTTGAAACCCTAAAAATCAAAGGAATTTTGCAAAAAAAGTTGAATACAAATCTACAGATAAACTTACTTTGTTCTATTGAGGTTTATAGTTTTTAAGGTTTAATTGACTAAAATCTGTCTTGAAAGACAATTTTTGTGACCGCACGCCTGGTGTATGACATGTAGGGGTGGAAGTATTTTTGTGATATAGGCCTCACTAGTTTCATTCTTTTCTGTCTTTTGACATCAACAGCTGGTCATCGGGACCATACACACTGCTATGTAAAACACTAAAGTGGTGTGAAGGGATTCATCTTGATTCTGAAGCATACCACCTTCACTAATGTTTCTTTTGACGAAAGTGAGGAAAAGCAGTACATGGTGATTCCTGTCCAAGTCCAGGATAGAATCGCATGTATATCCTATGACCTACTTTATTTTGGTCCTGCGAAGCCTCAACTAACCAATTGAAAAACATACGTACTGATGAGAAGTGATGTGAGGGGTGCACACACTCTAGCCTTTGTCACGTCGTTTTTATTAAATAAATCCCCCAACCACCTTTCTTCTTCATTTGTTCCTTCATCTTCATTTATAAGTCACTTGCTCGATTTACCAAGGATAATTGACGAAGAAACAAGAGTTGCACAACTTATGGTTGAGAAGAGTAGAAGGAAAGGGACCCAACCCAACCTATCATTCTCCACTAAAGCACGGCTTACTGCTTCCATGACCTGTGGGTGGTGATGCAAGATACTGCAGATAAAGATTGCAGCGCTATAAATATACATGAGGTGACCCGGCTACGCCTTAATCTAGCCGGGAGGAACAGCTACAAGGAAGAAAACCAGGCGGTGGAGTGCCAGACCGGCCGTCCAGTCCCTCTTGCCGGTGCCGTCCTCTGCAGCCACCAAATCCTGCTTCCAAGAGGCTAGATCGATCTGCAACGAGCATGGCAGCAGTCCAGGTGTACAGCATCACAAGAACAGAGATCGAAGAGTTCTGGAGGAGGAAGGAGGTGGAAGCAGAGGAGCGGCGACTCGCTGCCGAGAAGGAGGCTGCAAGAATCAAGGCCAAGACACTCAAGGTCAGTCCATGCACGCAGTTGAAAAACTGTGCATCTTTTGCGTTATGTATCACTAATTCAGTACTGCCAAAGCCAACTGATTTTCCCGCATGATCCCTAGCATATAAGAAAAGTCATCAGAGGGAACAGAAAAGAATGGTATACCATGTATTGAATCATGTTTTTCAAGTCTTATTACGGTCATGTGATTTGGTGAACTGAGTTTTTGGAAGCAGATGGAAGATTACGTGCTCTTCGAGCAAATGATCAGGGAGATTCTCAAGTTCTAGCGGATGCTTTGCCGCTGTTGTCGCTGTCGCCTCCGACCGCTGCTAGCTACCCGGGTGTTGAGCTTTTGGTTGTAATAGGTTCAGTTGTTGGGGTTGTTAGTTGGAGGGCACGCCCACCCCCTACCTTTTCATTTCTTTGTCCTGTTTGTGTACTCAGGTGTTTCGTGAGTAATTTGCGGATTACTTGCGGATCATATGTAACTTCTAACTTCCCTTATCGAAGTACGTGCCAATGGCACGCTCAAAAAAAAGATTCTCAAGGAAGGGAACGAAGTAGACGGAGCAACCATGGCGCCGGGCCACCGGTGGCACGAGGCACGGATGGTTGGCATCAAACACTGGTATAAATTCTTCACAGGATCATGCTATCCATTCTTCTTCCTTTTTGAGCGAAAGCCATCCATTCTTTTTCTGCCTGCTTTCTGTAGTTGCGCTGTCATTAGTGCGCATCTTTCTAAATAGCAAGCTCCATCATCCTTTCATCCTTTGGAACGGATAGTGCTGGCCCCGTGTGGAAAACAATCTTTAACCCACTCCATCCAATTCCTTAGTTGGATTCCCTGTCAGAATGCCATACAAGCTACGGTCCAAGGCACTATCTTATTAAAAAAAAAAAAAGAGAGAATTAGACTAACAAGAATATACATGCTTATCAACTAGATTAAGAAACAAAGAGTCAATACACTATGTAAATCATACTTTAAGCATATGTTAGGTTATTTTCATATGTGTATAAAATAAACGTTGTGACGTGGTTTTCTGTACTTACGTCCTTGAAGAAGAATTTCCTAGTGCATTTGAGATATGACAGACCACCATCTTCTCCCACTGGGTGCAGGTGGACAAGAAGTGCCTATGCTTATCTGAATACACCTGCCTCGTCCATGGATGGGAACGGCAGAAGCAAAACATGTTATCCCATATGTTCCGCAGGACGTGTGTACCATGTTCTGCTCATCAACTCCATGCCAGCCAAATGTCAATGCTCTTGCCATCTTTTAGGTGCTCCTGCCAAGGATAAGCTGGAATCTGGGGAAATCAGGAAATTTGATGTGATTCATGTGTCTGTTAATACTTTGGGTTGAATAAGCTGCAACTTATTTCCCATGTGGAATTTAATTGTATGTCTATAATCTAGTATTACTTGAGAGATCAAGTAATAAGTATGGATAACCATGTTGCTTCACGTATAAAGCAAGATACTAATCAGAAAATGTCATTACAACATTGCTTGCCACTTAGTTCTGTCATGTGAAACCTTAACTTCTGGAAGTATACAAGTCGCAGTATTGCTTGTATTGAGGTTTGAAAGTATATTCGTGCTGGGAATCCATAAAATACGATTAGCGCTAACAAAATGTTTATCAAGCTTGTGAGTCTGTGGGATCAATAACAAAACGAAAAATAATAAAGTAAAATGCATGTAAGCTAATGATTCCATTGCATTTTTAAAAGAAGGTAAACTGGCGGAAGGGGGATAAAACTGTCAGCAAGGACATTTCTTCACGTTAGCATCATCCTAAATTATTTGCTGTTAAGCAAGGTTTAGGTACATGGTACACGGAGTAGTCAATAAAATTGTTTTAAAAAAGGAATCAAATGTCTATTTGCAGATTCTTAGTCTATTTGTAATATCAAATGTCCCATCACAACTCCTCCCTTTGTTTTCTTCCTTTCTTGTCTCCCTTTCTCAATGTCTTCCTAGCACTAGCAGGTTGTTTGATCCGTGGTCTGATAACTTGCCTGGTCCAGCCAACTGATTTCAGACGTCCATTTCCCTGCCTGCCTGAGGCAGCTCCATGTCTTATTTTACTATATATGTTTGTGGGTTGTTTCTCCTTCTCTTAATAAAATAATGCATGTTCTTTTAATAAAAACTTCTCACTTCGTTTTATTTGCAGTGCCTATATACCTTTATATATCTACCCATGATAGTAACATTTTAAAGTCAGAGAGTCAGAATTTTTTATAGGAATGAGAAGTAATCTCTTGCACAACACATAATTTTCCTCTTGGCCTTGTTTGCCCAGAATAGGATGACGCTCAAGTGAATGATACGGTAAAACAATCGTAATAACTACAGGTCAATTGATTGCCTCAAAAGATATCGACATGGTACAAGTAAAGGCAAACCATGAAAACCTAGAAGATGTGGAGCTTACTTTACTCTACAACTACAATTTAGCCCCCACCAAACCCCCTCTCGAAAAAAAGGAAAATTCCACCGAAGTTTCGTGGGGAATGCAAAATGCAGAGATAAAAATTAGGGATGAGGTGATCCAGACAGCGAACCTAGCCACGGTTTGCCGGGGCGAGCAAGCAGCCGCACCCCTTTCTTCCAACGAGCCGTGGCTCGGGCACCCTCGATTCCATTTCGACGACCCGACGATCGCCAAGGCCCCCTGCTGCTCGGCTCTGTATGCTCCGGCGTCCTCCGGCTGTCGGCGGCGGTGGGGAATACCCCGGTTTGTTTTGAGAGGAGGGAATTTACGCTTTTCTGAGCCGTAGGTCCACGTCAACGTGACGTTTTGTGGCCCTTGGGTGGTAGTGGTTTGGGCCGTAGTCGTCCACGCGCGCGAAAGAAAATCAGCCCGGCCCAATCTGTAAGGCCGAGGGACATGAATTCAACTCATGTGTAAGGATTGGGCAAAAAAAAAAAAAAAAGGAAAAAACTCATGTGTAAGGAAAGTAGTATGTTTTTGATGCTCCAACTCTAAAACCAAACATCTTACTTTTTGAACTCTTGAAACCATTTAAGTTATGTACACGCCCTAGCTTGAAGTGGTTTTAAAATTGGTTTTATCTTTTAATTATTTAAATTAAAAAATAAATGATTGACAAGGGTTCATACGACATAAGATACTCTAACCTTCTCAAAACTGCTAAATATCATAATATAATATTGGGACTGAAATAATACAACTTTAAATATTTAGAGATTGTGACAAATTTATCTAGAATATCAAAAAAAAAATATTTTGATCTATAAAAAATAAAAGCATCCATAAAAATCCACAAAAACTTAAAAACATTCTAATCAATGTCTAAATGTATTTTAAGAAAAAAAAAATCACTACAAAATACGAGATGCATCCGCATAAGAATTTTAAGATTTCTTAGAATATTTTCTCAATTTATATAGCTATAAATCTAATCTTGGGGAGCTTCTAGAGATATATTCACTAGTTATAAAATCTTGTTCGTATTATTTGTATCCATCTATTTATAGGGAAAAAATCCTAGAAGTTTAGAGACACGAATCATCTTCCATGGTTTAATAACATTATCAAGTTATTTTATGAAATATTTTGAATAAAAAGGGTGACACAAATCATCTTCAAAAACACTTTAAAATGGGATAAGGAGGTAGTTTCAAATTTTTTGAAAGTTTAAAGGGATAAGATGTCTAGTTTGGTTGTTTGGTAGAAAAACACATACTATGGCAAACAATTCATAATAATTAGATAGAAGCCTTACTAGACGGTGGGCTATATGTGGACTAGAAATTGGCCCATCCGTATGACAACTTCTTGTTGTCCACTTCCTTTCTCTTCAATTGTCCCCAGCTGCATAGGAGGCAAGGCACGTTGCTATCATATGAGAGCACCTTTGAAGGCAAACGGGGATCAGGAGGATGGATAGCCGGAGCAAAGGCGACTTTTGCGAGAGCAAAGATTGAAACCGACGGTTGAATTGAATCAAACACACATGAGGGGCCAAGACGAGCATGAAAGGAGGCCAAAAATAGCCAGTGCTAGATGCTTGCCCACCCGAGCCGAGCTGAGCACCGGGGATCACACACAGCCCCAAGTAAACTCCGCTGCTCGCCGGCTGTTGCGGAGGCCACCGTGTTCGCTTCGCATGCTCGCCAACCACGGCTCCAGTGCGTGCATGTCCACCACGACTCCAGTGCCGTGCATGCCCTTCGCCGTTCCCCGGTATATAGCACTCCCGCCAGGCTCCCCAGCGCTCCCGTAAACGCCTGTAGCAAACACCACCACCACGACGCGCGCGCGCCAAGACCCACTGCGTTTTGCTCTCTCCTGATCGCGCGGCCGGGCCAGGCAGCGCGCGCTCGCCGCCGGTGCCTCTGCGCCTTCGCGTCCTGACGCCTCGCCGCCTGCAGCTAGGCAGGCATTCATGAGCGTCCGCGCATGTCTGCCTGCCGCCCCGCGTTCCGAGCCGAGTCCCCCGGTAATCTCATCCGGCCTGGGCTGTTCCCGAGCGGCTGATTCGTTCGCGTTGCCCACTGCCGGGGCTATGGATCAGCACCGGAAGAGCAGCATCAGGTCGTACGCGTCCAATGTCTCGTCCCGCTCGGGGTCCTTCGACTTCGACCACGACCAGGACAAGGAACGCGCCGGCCTGACCGGCGACGGCGACCGCCGGGAGGTCGTCGTCAAGATCGACCCCGAGCCGCAGTCGCCGGTCCCCTACACGCGGCCGGCGGCGCGTCCGGGCACAGCCCGCGGTCAGCACGCCGCGGGCCGGCGCCGCGGTCAGCATTCTCGCGCCGTCCGGGTCCACCGCGTCCACCTCCAGCGCCGGGGGCGACGCGTCCGGCTCCGGCGCCTCGTTCAGCTTCAAGAACCGCCCGCCGCAGTCTCCGTCCAGCGGGGAGTCCAGCGATGATCCGCCCAGCCGTCTCATTGGTACCTTCCTCCGGAAGCAGGCGGCGGCTGGCGGCGAGATGTCCATCGACCCCGACTTCGACGTGGACGAGATGAGGAGGCCGCCACGCGCGCCGACATCCGTCACCGGCTCCAGCAGGAGCTGCGCGTCTCGTTCCAGGACCCCGGAAAGGCTTCTCCCCGTCCACGTCCACGGCGTCCTCCTCTTCCTACGACGCCGGCGACAACCGGAACCGGAACCAGAGCAGCAGCAACGACGTGGACACCGCCGAGGTGCTTCGCTGCACCTCCACGTCCCCTGCTGGCGCGCAGCAAGACGCGATCTCGGCTCATGGATCCCCCGCCACCGTCGTCGTCGAGCGCCCCCGCCAACGAGGGGACCCGAAAAAGTCATTTGTCTCAAAGGGGTGCCGCCCAAGTCCGGCCAGCTCCGGTCGGGTATGGTCGGCAAGTCGGGGCTCATCGGCAAAGTCGGGGCCCCTCGGCAAGACCGGTGGCTTCGACGACGAGGACGACGACCCGTTCATGGACGAGGGCGTGACCTCGGACTTCAAGCGCGACACCATGGACTGCCTCCTCATCATGGAGTGGGTGAGCCTGGTGGTCATCGTGGGCGCGCTCATCTGCAGCGTCACCATTCCCAGCCTGTCCAGGAAGAAGCTCTGGGGGCTCCACCTCTGGAAGTGGGAGCTCCTGGTGTTCGTGCTCATCTGCGGCCGCCTGGTCTCCGGCTGGGTGATCCGCATCGCCGTCTTCTTCGTGGAGCGCAACTTCCTGCTGCGGAAGAAGGTGCTCTACTTCGTCTACGGCGTGCGGCGCGCCGTGCGGAACGTGCTCTGGCTGGGGATCGCGCTCGTGTCCTGGCACCTCCTGTTCGACAAGGACGAGGCGAAGCGGGAGACGCACACGCTGGTGCTGCCCTACGTCACCAAGGTGCTGTGCTGCCTCCTGGTGGCCACCGTGATCCGCCTCATCAAGACGCTGCTGCTCAAGGTGCTCGCCTCGTGCTTCCACGTCTCCACCTACTTCGACAGGATCCAGGAAGCGCTCTTCAACCAGTACGTGATCGAGACCCTCCGGCCCGCCGCTGGTGGACGAGAGCCGGATGATGGCGGAGGTGCAGAGGCTCCAGAGCGCGGGAGCATCCATCCCCAGCGAGCTCGAGTCCGCAGCGATGCCGGGGAAGTCCGGGCCAGTGCCCAAGAGTGGGCGCCTCACGACGACGGTGGCAGGGCCCAGCAAGCAGCTGCATCGGCAGAAAAGCGATCGGCACCTTCCCCTGGATGACGGCATCCCGATTGAGCAGCTTCACAGGCTGAGCCAGAAGAACATCTCTGCGTGGAGCATGAAGAGGCTGATGAAGATCGTCCGGTACGGGGCGCTGACAACCATGGACGAGCAGGCGCTCAAGCATGCGGGCGAGGACGAGCTGGCCACAGAGATACACAGCGAGTACGAGGCCAAGGTTGCGGCCAAGAGGATCTTCCAGAACGTGGCCAAGCCTGGATCCAAGTGGGGATTTATTTGTATATCCAATTAACATGCTGTTTGATTCAGCTCTGAATTCTGAACCTACTGATTGCATTGCAGGCACATATACCTGTCAGACTTGATGCGTTTCATGAGGCAGGAAGAAGCTCTAAAAGGCGATGGATCTTTTCGAAGGAGCGCAGGAGAGCAACAGGGTCAGCAAGAGGTCACTCAAGAACTGGGTGGTAACTATCTTTCTTAGACACAAATCCTCCTCGATCTTTTTTATCCATCTTAGAACAGGGTCAGCACTGGGTGGAGCGAGATTTCCAGTGGCTGTCGTCTCAAAAAATACACTGTAGGTAAACGCGTTCAGAGAGAGCGCAAAGCTCTTGCCCTGACGCTCAACGACACCAAGACTGCAGTGAACAAGCTGCACCAGATGGCCAACGTTGTGGTGGCGCTGATCGTGCTCGCGCTCTGGCTTCTCATCCTGGGGATCGCGACGTCCAAGTTCTTCGTCTTGCTCAGCTCGCAGCTCCTCGTGGCGGTGTTCATGTTCGGCAACACTCTCAGGACCATCTTCGAGGCGATCATCTTCCTGTTCGTGATGCATCCTTTCGATGTCGGCGACCGATGCGAAGTCGATGGGATGCAGGTTACTACTAATTCTCGTCAACGCATGCACTTATCTCAAGAGAATTGCTTAATTCGGACCAACTGATCGATTTGTATTGCAATGTCAGGTGGTTGTGGAGGAGATGAACATCATGACAACCATCTTCCTCCGATACGACAATCTTCAAGGTGTACTGGCCCAACAGTCAGCTAGCCCAGTTACCCATCATGAATTACTACAGGAGTCCTGACATGGGAGATGGCATCGACTTCACTGTTCATGTCGCAACACCAGTGGAGAAACTGTCCCTCATGAAGGAGAGGCTATTGCAGTAAGTGCAAATACCTTAACCTTACGGCAGCTCTATTTACTAGTAATAATCATGCCATTATTAATTTATTTATTATAATTTTTTTCAGTTACCTTGACAACAAGAAGGAGCACTGGTACCCTGGCTCCATGGTGGTCCTGCGCGACGTGGACGACACCAACAAGCTCAAGGCCTCCATCTGGTGCCGCCACACCATCAACTTCCACGACATGGGGCTGAGGTTCGAGCGGAGAGAGCTGCTGCTGCAGGAGATGATCAAGGTCTTGAAAGACCTCGAGATCGAGTACCGGATGCTGCCGCTCGACATCAACGTCCGAACGCGCCTACCATCCAGTCCTCTAGGATGCCGACGACATGGACGTTTAATTACTGA
The DNA here is from genome assembly GCA_015847255.1 of Hyparrhenia diplandra. NCBI lineage: Eukaryota > Viridiplantae > Streptophyta > Magnoliopsida > Poales > Poaceae > Hyparrhenia > Hyparrhenia diplandra. The sequence goes on from JADLZK010002837.1 coordinate 13,346, forward strand.
GATTTTTTTTTTTTGTTTTTTTGCCGGATACATATCGATCAGACCTGTTATGATGCATGAGATTGTGCTGCTAGAGGTAGTAGCTAGTTCCTGAGTGAGTTGAGCTGTGACAGCGTGCTGAGACGAGAGGAAACAGGTCTTGCTGTCGCTGCAGCCATCACTTGTGCTTTCCCTGTAGTTAGTATTGTGTTGTCGGTCCCTAGCTACTCCATAGTTTAATTTGGTGCTTATGATGTGATGAACTTCTTCGGCTACAGAATAATTTTGATTATGTAGATTGTTTAAAAGATTGAATTTCTTTTTTTTTTTTTTTTTTTTTTTGTGAAACGAATTTCTGAGTTTTTTTTTTACATCAAAAAATATACCATGTCCTTTCTCGAAACAGAAGGTATAGGTTTCTGTCAGTTGACTCATGCAACTCTTGTGCAGAAACAGACCTATGTTCCTCTCCCTTGGCTGAAGAAATGAACAGTGAGCTGTGCCGTATCGTATATTGTATCTTATTGGTTGATGAAATGATGATACAACATTTTTTTGGATAAGAAAAACTCCAGCATAGACAGGACTTTCAAGTACTGTCCCTTTGTGTACACGCAGCATCGTTGTAGGACGGTCAACCATAAGGACAACACGGATCTCATCACGAAGTTCATCAATGCAACGTTGAATGAACGACATGATATCAGAGTTTGAGTAATAGGAATTTATCTGGTACACTAACTCAGTGAATTTATCAACATCTCCTTCATTGGACCGGTTTGGCGAATGTGAAATAGCTTCCGAAGGAGAAGTTCATGCTGATCATGACTGAAGCGTTCATGAATGAGGGAGCAGAATGTAGTCCGGTCAGTGGTGGCGAGCTGGGATTCGATGGAGTGGAGCCAGCGTTTTGCTGCTCCAGCAAAGTGCATAGTGGCAACACGAGTCCAGATAGGAGGCTCCAATGATCCAAAACTGGACATCCTCGCCGTCAAATTTTGGGAAATCCAATTTGGGTGAACGCCGAGGTGTTGCTGATTGGGCTATGGAGGTGGTTCTGATTATGGTTATGGAGATTCATGGCTGTTTGGGAATCGATATGAGGACTCTGAATTTGTGGACTATAGGGATAGTAGTTTGGTTTTGGATTGGTGGGCGTGGTGGATAGTAGTTTGGGTTGGGGGTGGGGGTGGGGGTGTAATTTGGTGCATCTAGCGGCATGTGGGGGTCGTGACTAAGGATGGCAACGGTCGGGTTCGGATCGGGTGGAGTCTCCGTGCACCCAAAACCGAAACCGAAATCGAAACCCGAAATCAAACCGAAACCAATTCAGGTGGAAATCCATCGCTAAAAACCAAACCCGCGGATAAACCTAAACCGAATGGATACCCAAAACTCGCGGATAACCCGAAAACCGAACGGATACCCGTAGATATATATGCACATATTCACATGTATAAACAAGAGGCAACAAATAATAAATATTTTCATGAGTCATCTTTGAATAAATTTAATAATCTAAGTAAATAAATTATTATTAACATATTATAAAACATGAGTTTTAATTCTAAATGATTTATTTAGGATATCCATTGATATCCAGGGTAGAAAAACTAAACCCGAAACAAAACCCTAAAACCGAACATGAAAAACGTGGGTGAAATTTCAGCACCAAAACTGAAACCCGCAGAACCGCAAACATACTAAAAATGGTTGGTCGTGACATAGAACTGGTGAGGTGGGTGATGGCGTGGAATTGGAATTGGGTTTAGGCAGGAAATGGTGGAGGAAGGGGTGGAGGAGGACGAGACATACTAAAAATTGGGGTGGGGCTACGGTCATTACCATCATATACCCCCGGATGCGAGTGCCTTTGCTGATTCCGTAGTCGCTCCCGTGGTGAAGTGCTCAACGGTCGACGCCAAAAGGATGACGCAACCCTAAACGCGGAGATATCGCCGCCAGCGACGCCATGGAAGTCGGTAACGGTTGAGGTGACTCGCGTCTCCCCTTGCCGATGAAGATACATCATAGATCGAGGCCTCCACCCATGGATGCCATGCCTCGAGACACCTTTTGTGTGTTCTCTAGGGCTTCACGCGATCGTCCACGGTCATTCAAGAACTACGCCGAGTCGAATCCGCCGAGATCAACCACCTTCTTCTCCGGGTTTCGCGACACGCTCCTCGACGCTGAGCCCCCAGTGCGTCTCCGACACTACTTCCATCTCCACCACGCTTCGCGTGGGCGCCACAATATTCTTCCAGAGCACGAACGCGCCGAACGACTACTGGGAAGCGATTCGCGCTCGAGGAAGCGGCCGACGCAGTCCAAGCGTGCTTCGCCGTGGAAGCAGCGACGCCGTCTAGAGCCGCAAGACACCGATCTGTGTCCTTGTTGAGCGCAACACACTCCAACGCGACAACGCGACCTAGGGTACCCGTCGAAGTCGCCGCATCTCCAACGCGGTGAAGCGTTAATCCAAGTTTTCTAATTTAAGTTATTTTTAAATATAGGGGAATGACCTCTTATATTAGCAACTCCAACGGTTTCTCCATTTGTGGTTTGACAATTGCCCTTGTTTGCCAACTCCCAAATCCAAATGCCAAGTCAAAAAAGATCATCTTCAACAGTTTTGCATAATTCACTTGTCAAACTCAGATTTAACTTATATCGGGAACCATGAGAGAGAAACAAAATTTTGTTTATGTCCTTCCACCTTTTAAAAACTTATATCATGAACCCTGAGATAGTAAAAAAATTATGTTTATGCTCTTCCACCTCTCTTCTAATATGCGCGATCGCCGCAAATGCTAAACGTCGTAGCACGCGTATTTTTGCGGCGCATAAAGGCTGGATTTATCAACTCTCCCCAAATGCCAAACTGTTGGAGGATCAATTTTGAGCTTTTTAGCAAAAATATGAGAATGTCAAACTGTTGGAGCTGCTTAAAAACTTCTTTTTTTCTTAGTACAATTAATACAAAGATATCAAAAGATACACAATGATCTTGTGTATTCGCGAAAAAGATAATTAAATTAATAAAGACAAGTAGATATGTCTATATGTTGCCAGAGAAGGGGAAAAATTATCAAACGTTCCTAAAGCCGATAAAAGATAGTACGTACGTATCTATAATCTGCTGATACTTATGTATTTCGATAAAATTATTTATTTTATAATAATGACCATAACATCTACTATACAATATATACCGTTTGTTTGGCTTTGCTGTGACTTGTATAAAAGTGGTTGTGAGTAATGTCAGAGAATTTTGATTTGTTCTCATATACTTCCTTTACTCTCCTCGGAAAAAAAAATAGTTTTTACTCCCACATCGAGCGAGTACGACAAGGAGGGTCCAGGGCACCAGGAGTCTAGGACAGTGAGCAAACCTGTTCTTTACTGCAAAGAGAAAGAAAAAAAATTGCACATCACACCACAGTGCAGAGTGCACAGGCAATCGAATCTCGACCATGGCTCGTGAGACCTGCCCCTGCCCATGGCTCTGCCTCTGGCTCGCGTTGGCTCGCGTGAGGCGTGGCATTGACAACGACGCATCCTCGATTGGTCCTCATGGATGGCAACATTCTTACACCGCCATGGCGACATCGTGTCCTCGTTTCTCGCAGGTCAATGTGTCCTCACAAGATTATTCGGTGCGCTCGTTTCTCTCACTCTCTTTCGATACGAAAACAAATAAGAAATAAACAAACTTGCGTACGTTGGCGGCTGGGCGCAAAACAAATTGTCATATAAATTATCAGGAACCTACTGTGTGTTCATGTGACGCATATTCTCTCTCTCCCTGTCTCTAGTACTGTCGACATTTTTAATCGCGTTATATTTTTGAAAAAAAAAAAAAACAGAGAGTGGGAAGGAATGCCAGCGGCATGATGACATCCCGGGCTCTCTATAAAACCAGGACGAGGACGTATCCTGTTGGTGTGCACTGTGTTGTCATCTCCCACGCCGCGCCTCACTCGTGTTGTGTGCTTACTGCTTCCCTTCCGCTGCTTCTTCCGTGTGTTGTGTCGCTATGGGCTCCCTGGCCACCGCGGACGAGCCGCTGCCGCTGCCGCCACTCAAGTACCCTCAGGCTCGCCGGGACGACGACATTGTCGACGACTACCATGGCGTCCTTGTGCCGGACCCCTACAGATGGTGAGTGCTCTTATTTATGGTGTATTACTACTCTACTGATATAGTGATATGGATGCCTTTTGGTGTCTTTTCTGCCCGGTCTTTTCCTTGGAGGCATTTTTGCACTACATTGTGAACTAGACATGATCATACCTCTCGGTGCTGTCATTAGGATGGAGGAGCTGGATTCGAAGGAGGTGAAGGAGTTCGTGGACGCGCAGTCGGCCGTGGCCGGCGCCGTGCTGTCCACCTGCGACCACCGCGGGCGCCTGCGCGGGCAGCTCACCGCGCTCTTGGACCACCCGCGCTTCCGCGCGCCCTTCAAGCGCCGTGGCAGCTACTTCTACTTCCACAACCCGGGCCTCCGGCCGCACGCCGCCCTCTACGTGCAGCGCGGGCTGGACGGCGACCCCGACGTGCTCCTGGACCCCAACACGTTCAGCGAGGACGGCACGGTGTCGCTCGGCATGGTCGGCGTGAGCGACGACGCCGAGCACCTGGCGTACGGCACCAGCGCCAGCGGCAGCGACTGGGTCACCATCAGGGTCATGCGCGTGCGCGACAAGGAGCACCTCCCCGACACGCTGTCCTGGGTGAGCACCGTACCTCATCGACCCTGACGAAACGAGCTCTCTGTTGTCGAGAGTTTCAACTGAGATGCAGTTGTAATAGCTGATTGCTGATTTGAATTAAAACATCACGATGCAGGTGAAATTCTCGCGCATCGCGTGGACTCGTGACGGCCGGGGTTTCTTCTACTCGCGTTTTCCGGCTCCAAGGTTAGTGCCTGAAATTTGTAGTTTTACGCTGCTCGTTCTGAAGAAATGGCAGCTGTGTTCCAAGCTTCAGTTGCCATTGTTGGTGCTGGTGAGCAGGGACGGTGGTGGAGCGTTGGATTCTGGGATCAAGACTGACGTCAATCTCAACCACGAAGTCTACTACCATTTCCTCGGAACAGAGCAGACACAGGACGTGTTGTGCTGGAGAGACCCTGACCATCCCAAGTACATATACATCCCTGAAGTCACAGAAGACGGCAAGGTATGTATGCTGGCCCTGATTTTTTTTCCTAATAATTTTGGTGCAAAAAAGGTTCGGCACCTATGCTGTGTTGGCACTGACAGCATGGAAGATAATCCTAGTCTGATGATATCTGTTGCTACCTGTCGCAGTACGTGATCCTTTCAGTTTCAGAAACGTCAGAGCCGGTGAACAAGCTCTACTACTGCGACCTCTCAGCTCTTGCTCACGGTCTGGCAATGGCAAGCACCCATGGCAATGGCATGCTCCCCCTTCGTCAAGCTCGTGGACAGATTCGAGGCCTGCTACGGGTTCATCGCCAACGACGGCACCGAGTTCACGTTCCTCACAAACAAGGACGCTCCAAGGTACAAACTGGCGAGGGTCGACGTCGGCGACGGCAAACCCGGGTCGTGGACCGACGTCGTCCCCGAAGACGACAAGGCGGTCCTGGAATCGGCATGCGCCGTCCATGGCAACAAGCTGCTGGTGAACTACCTGTCGGACGTCAAGTACGTCCTGCAGATGAGGAGCTTGGTCACTGGGGAGCTCCTTCGTGACATACCCATTGACATTGGCACTGTCAACGGGATCTCCGGTAGACGATCCGACTCCGAGGTGTTCGTCGAGTTTGCGAGCTTCCTTACCCCCCGGGATCATCTATAGGTGCGATGTCAGCGCCGAGATCCCAGAGATGGACGTGTACAGAGAGATCTCAGTTCCAGGCTTTGATCGAAACGAGTTTGAAGCCAAGCAGGTATAATTTTTTTTTCTCCATCTGTACATAAACAATGTTGTCATTGAGTACATCTGATCCAACTATGTTGTGTTGTTATTTTTCTTTTTTGTTCATTCATTCAGGTATTTTATCCGAGCAAGGATGGAACCAAGATCCCAATGTTCATCGTATCCAAGAAGGGCATCGACCTCGACGGCTCACACCCAGCGCTGCTGTTCGGCTATGGCGGTTTCGGCATGAGCATGACGCCGCAATTCAGCGTCAGCCGCGTGGTCCTCATGAGGAACCTGGGGTTCGTGACGTGCGTCGCCAACATCAGGGGCGGCGGAGAGTACGGCGAGGACTGGCACAGGGCCGGGTCGCGCGCCAACAAGCAGAACTGCTTCGACGACTTCATCGCCGCCGGCGAGTTCCTCGTCTCCGCGGGCTACACCAGCCCGGCGAGGCTGTGCATCGAGGGCGGCAGCAACGGGGGCTCCTGGTAGCTGCCTGCATGAACCAGGTTAGTTTGCCCCCGCCTCAGTTCATGCATACATGATCGATGCACTGCAGAGAAATGAACAATCTGTTTGTGTGGGTCGTGGCTGCAGCGTCCTGATCTGTTTGGCTGTGCCCTGGCTCATGTGGGAGTGATGGACATGCTACGGTTCCACAAGTTCACCATAGGTACGGTTTCCACGAATCAGTTTCACTGCAACAGCCCAAAAGGTACAGATAGATTTCTCACGCGAATATGGTCCTCTGCATCTGCACGTACAGGTCGTGCATGGACTTGCGACTTTGGGTGTTCGGAGAACGAGGAAGAGTTCCACTGGCTTATCAAGTATGGTGCTGGCTGGCTGCTTATTATTTTTCTGAACGTTCGTTCACAAAAATCTCCAATGACAACGCGTTGATGATCATGGGTGCAGGTACCCCTCCAACGTGCGTGCGGCGGCCGTGGGAGAAGGAGAAGTGGGCGGCCGTGGCCGCCACGGCTGCCAGCGGCGACACAAGGTGCCGCGGCGGCCAGTACCCTCCAACCATGCTGCTGACGGCGGACCACGACGACCGCGTCGTGCCGTCGCACACGCTCAAGTTCCTCGCGGTACGTACGTGGTCTCGACTCTCGATCGGTTGCTTCGATCTTATAAAGTTTTCCAGCGAGAAACGACGTGTCTGATGCCCAATCCAATGGAATCCTGGCAGACGATGCAGCACGTCCTGGGCGCGGGCGCGGAGGACGGCAGCCCGCAGACGAACCCCATCATCGCCCGGATCGAGCGCAACAGCGGACACTGCTGCGGCCGCTCCACGCAGAAGATCGTATGCTCTCTCTCGCGCGCACTCTTCTTTTTTCGTTCGTTGTAAAAACTTGGGTGTTTGCCAACAACGTCTCGTGCACGGTCCTTGGAACTGAATCACTCTGTTTTTTATTGTTTGTGCGTGGCAGATCGACGAGGCTGCGGATCGATACGCGTTTGCGGCAAAGATGATGGGACTCTCTTGGATCGATTGATGAGTAATCAACCCGCGTCACGTCGTGAAGTCGGCGATAGCCTTTTCCGTGTGGATTGTGAATTCGATGAGCACGCATTGGCCAAGTCCTCTAGGTTAGAATGTATTGGTACTGTGTTGTAACCGGCCAGGTTACCTAAGTACTAAGTAGTGGAGTGATATGTACATATAGCTTGCCTTTATTTTTTTTAATTTCGTCATCAAAGTTTCGGGTCAACGATTTAGCGTCATCGTGATGCCAAAACCTCTACATGGTATTGATAAAATGGCCTTATGATTTTTTTTCTAAGAGCATGTTTTTCATTAAGAAAAAGAGTTGGTTACATCCATTGTTTCGTAATCAAGAGGTTACCGAAACACACCCCAAATTAGCTACTCCTCCGTTCTAAATTGCAGTTCACTTTAGCTTTTCTAGATCCATTTGTTTTACTAAGTATCTAGACATAGTGTATGACTAGGTGCATTGCAAAATCAATGTATCTAGAAAAGACAAAGTGAACTACAATTTGAAACGGAGGAAGTAGGTCACAATATTGTAATTACACAACAAAACCACACACCATTGTTTCGCAGCAACGCCACCAGCGACCTCAGGTGTTTATAACCCGCTAAAAATGCCGATGTGGGCTACTCACCCCCACTCACAATAGGCCCAATAGCCTTGTACTAATATATTTTATCATCGTATCATGTGAAATCCTCGTTGTTTTGCAAGCCAGAGAACTTGGCCAAGGTAACATTCATAATTCTCAACATATTTTTTATTCAAGGTAAGAAAATTACTGATAACATTATCCAAAACATTATCATTATATTCTTTCAATTTGAAGTCCTTTACACAACATGCTTTCATGCCGAAAATTGGTCTTGCTACAATGTTTAATTTGAATGGCCTTTTATTCTTGATGCTTTACAACGCATAAGGATACGATGGACATCTCATCATGCTAATCCTTACTTGCATCTCTATGTTGCCTTCTTTGTTATCAATGTTAATGTTCGACCCTATGGTCACGGTTCAACCACGAGGAGTGATACGGATGTTCGCCCTTGTCTTGCTAATATTTATAATTTCTATAATTAAGATATCTAATTGGAGAGGATGCTTTGGAAAATGAATTATTGACAAGAGTCACTTTTTAGGTCCAACATGTCCACGTATTCACTCTATACATTTTGCCAATGACCATTTGTGGTAAAGTAAATATTCAACATGTGCAAATAATTTAAAATATTCTTCAGTATTTTTGTGCTATTTCAGGACAAACACCAAATTAGACAAAAACTTCAATTCTTTTCAGCAAAAAGGTTACCCAACCCTTGCAAATTGAAATCAAAATGGTGGAAAGACACCCTTTAGGTTGTGCAACCTTTTGTGGAACTAAAAGGCTGCACAACTGGGGATGATTCCACTATTCTTTTTCTGGGATGATATTTGGACGAATCATGTTGTATCAGAACAATACCCAAGGCTTCGTTTGTAAAGAACTCGTTTGCAAAGAACACTAGAGCTTCAATCCAAGCTAGATATGTTGCCGACAGATGAATTGGAAAAATCTGTTGCACCTCCCTCTATCACAAGATGCATTTGAACAATTGGAAGCTCTACAACCAGTGACGTAGCCGTAAAACTAAGCATAAGAGGGGGGGCCGATCGAAAATTTTCAACCGTATAAGAAAAGTGTTTAGCTTATTTGCTTGGATTTTTGCACTAGGGCTAGGCACTTTTTTTTTTCCCAAATTTATTCAATATTTAGCATTTAACCATCCACATTGTTCTTTCCGAGTAGACTATCTACGACGGAGCAAAAAAAATATATATATATATACATGAAGGTTTGCCCAATTTTTTTTATAAATTTATGTGATTGTAGTAAAGTCATGAAAAAATATATGATGAAAGCTTTAGTTATATATTTATAATGAAGATTATTAAATTATATATTACATAAAACAAATTTGACGTGTTAGGGGGCATGGCCCAGGCAGTCGTTGCCTTGGCTCGCCAAGTGCCTACAACAACAGTTGATAGCCTTGCAACCTCACAGTCATATGATGACTTTTGGAAAAATTGATACTACTCCTCCAAACTGCACTATAAATTAGCCTTCAGTAATGTTGAATCTCATCTGGTATTCAGATGGATCTAGAAGACTAGTTGCATTCCTAGAATAAAGTTCTTCGAATGGCTGATCTTGGTTGATCATCTAAGCACCAAACATATGGTCCGAAAAACATGCATGATGATGATCTGTCCTCCCGGTGTAGTACAGGGATCTAGAGCACCTCTTCTTTCTCCCTGCAACTTTTCACGCCACTGCTGATAGACTTTACAAATTCAGTGCGATGAGTAGATAGGACTCTACAGCTTTTGCGAAGCACGAGCGGACTCCAATGTTGGAGGATCAACGATAAAATTTTCCATGGCAAGCAACCTAATTTTTAGTACGATTCGGTAATGAGCCAGGAAAAAAAAAAACTAGTCGGGACGAACTTTTAATGACCGAGTAAACCAAAAATAAAAACATTGTAATTCACATCGCATTAATACTTCCATACTTTGCAATCACACAATTTTGATGCATTCCTTGAGATATTATCTCAAATTTGAAGAATAAATTGATAGTTCTTACACAAATATAGGGTAAAATACAAAAATAAAAATAAGAAATAAATAAAACTGTAAACCCCAACATTGCTATGCCACTGACTTGATTAGCAAATTTTTAAATTCCAATGTAATCTTGAGTGTGTTAGGTTCAGAGGTGACTTGAGGTCATCCTTTTATGCATGGTTAGATGTCTTCGGTTATCTCCCATTATAAGAACTCCCTTTTTTTCATTCTAAGTTTATAAAATTTGGTTACCGTGGGGATCTTTCTAGTAAAAGAAAAGTTCAATTCAAAACCTTTTCCCTATCCAAGATTTGAAGCCAGGACACTATGCAAACTTGGTCATCCTTTAATGGTCACTTATAAGGACAAAAATAAAGTTTAGGATTTCATATATCAAAAAGTAAAATCTTGATAAATGCTGACAAAAGCCAATTGCTCAATCTGGCAGACTTGACTCATTCAGTCTTTTTTTTTTTTTGCTTGAACTCCCATTTATAATATTTTATTCAACAAGAATTTTCAAGCAAGACTTATAGCGATAATCAGGACTTTTTCTGGTGGCAAGGGATTCAGAAAGATCGAGAGAAAAAAACATTTGGTACAGATTATGGGAGCAGGTTTTGTACATCTTTTTACAAGTACCGTGATAAAGTGATCTAGCTGTGATGAGGAAAAAATTATTTTTTATAATGAGGTGACGGTGAATAACGAAAACTGAGGATGGGGGCAGAGCCGCAGAGGCGGAGATGAAACTGCATTCTGGAAGCGAAACGTGTGCGTCTCGGTCGGCATCTCACCCGATTCCGTCATCGTCACGACCAGCACGCGTACAGAAGGAGCTTCTCGAACGCGTGACCTAGCCTGACTCCTCCGCCGCCGTTCCCCACCGCCGGCCTCCATTCCCTCGATTCGCAAAGCGGAGTCCAAATTGCAGTTGCTTCGCCCCTATCCAGCATCACACCAGCCAGCCCCACGCCGCGCCGCCAGTCGCCGCACGAGGGCGGGTGTTCCACGATGCCGAAGAAGATGGGCGTCAACTCCAAGGCGGAGGCGGCCCGCGAGCGCCGCCCGCCGCGGAGTCCGACCGGCGCGACCGCCAGGAGCGCGCCAAGGAGGAGCAGTACTGGGCCGAGGCCGAGGGCCCCAAGTCCCGCGCCGCGCGCCGCCGGGAGGAGGACGCCGAGAAGCGCGCCGAGGCCGCGGCGCGCAAGGCCGAGAACCGGCGCCTCGCCGAGGCCGAGGCCGCCGCCGTCGCCGCTTCCGCGGCGGCGCCGTCCAAGGCCGCCGCGCGCAAGGCGTCCCGCGTCGCCGCTCCGCCACCCAAGGTCACCGAGGCCGAGCTCGCGCGCCTCCGCGAGGAGGAGCGGCTCCGCCTCGAGCGAGAGGCGGAGGCCGCCAAGAAGCGCGCCGCCCGGGTCGCCGAGGAGGAGGAGTACGAGCGCGTAGTGCTCGTCGAAAACACAAACAGGGATGATTCCCTCATCGAGGCAAGGTCGGTTGAGGAGGCAATCGCGCGGATGTCGGTCGTGGATCCGCAGGCGTCCCTGCCCGCTGACAAGCATCCTGAGCGTCGCCTCAAGTCCACCTTTAAGGTATATTATTAATTTTACCAAATTTTGTCTCATGCTCTTTTTACTGAACAACTATCTAGCTATAGCTATGTGAAGTTTGGTAGGATTGCACCACAATTACAAAGGAAGATATATGTTATACTACTAGTAACATAGATGCACCATTTTTTTGTATGATTGAGAAACATGTGAAGCAATGTAATCAAAGTTAAAAGTGATTTGGTCCTTGTGAAATGTGGAGCTAAATTTAAGAACTACCGTCCTCTCATACCTGAGCTATATGTTAAAAAAAAAACTTACGTAGGAGTGGCACACTATCGTCATATTTGGTGTGCAATTTGAAATTAATATGCATCGTGTCATTTTTGTTAATTCAGTTCCTAATTCCATATGGTACTGCAGTTTAAGAATGAGAAAATTTGGAATAGTTTCGCTTAACACATGCTGTTTGACTTATTGTATTGCTGCTGGGTTATCTTAAATCGTGGTTGCACTACTATGCTGCAGAATAAGCAATTGTGGTCAGAAATATTACATTTCCTGAAGGAAGAAACACATACAGAATAATGCTGTCTATACATAGAAATTATTGAAGTGGCATATAATTCATCCGAAGAATTCACAACTGTGGTCTCCTTATATTCAATTTCAACACAGCATTTGCAATAATTTTTCGATGCCTTGACCATTGGTGTAATTTTTTTGTGCTTCAGTAGACATTTAATTTTTCTACTGTTCGATATATATTGGTAATTCAATGCATTTGTGATAATTTTATGATAGGCATTTGAAGAGGCAGAACTCCCTAAGCTAAAGGAAGAAAAGCCAGGCCTAACACTGCACCAGTACAAAAGACATGATATGGAAACTGTGGAAGAAGTCTCCAGACAACCCTCTTAACCAGGTTTGGTAGCTATTTTATACTATGTCTTCTCTTGATTTATCTACATGATTTGTATGAATCTGCCATATCTTCCATCTTCAGCTTTAATGCATGTAATTGAAATTGTACCTAAAACTTGTTTCTACTTATTTCACTAGTGATATTTTGAGCCATTTATCATTCGTGGTCTTATAAATCTCAAGTGGTTTGGCCTTACGCATATTAGTGTTTTTAATATACGTGCTTAGCGTGATTTATGTGATTATGTCTAAATCCTCAAACAAATATTTATGTGCAGGCTGCTGACTGATTTTGCAATCCTAAACCGTTTGTGTAATTAAAGGCAAGTATTAAATCTCTGACGTAAATAGGTTCATTATACTTATGTCGGATTCCATGAGCAATAGCCTGTCATTGTTTTATATGCAGATCAACCTCCAAACAGCCCTGAGCTGAATTGGTGCCTTTTTATTGAAGTGGATGTGCAAGAAACCTTGAATCAGAAAGATGTTTCAGTCACGGCTAATAATTTTCAAATTATTGGAGTGTATACTGTGGAAGGTGGTCTTGTTTAGACTTTGTTGAGATTCCTTTTTTCTGTTTAGTATGGTTGGGCTTATGTTGCTACCAAACATACTTCATGCGTGACAGTATTTTGGATCTTGAACAAATTGTGTCATGGACTAAACCATGATGTCCATTGAGTTACAAAGGCTGCCTCATTATTTTACTCAATATATATCTCTTTTTTGCATAATTTGGCTCCGCAATCATTTGAGTTGCTTCCCTTCATTTCATCTGAAGGATATGGAACATGTACGGACGAGCTTCTATGCATGCAAGTTACTATATCAGTTGCTTGCATTAGCCTGCCTGTGCATAACGTAGACCACAGCGTAAACATATGCTTGGTCTTGGTGTACATATGTTTTATTTAATAAATTATGTTTGGCTGTCTATATTTTATTGCTTGGTGTCGCTTTCATGTTTTAGTTAAGGTCTCGTATATTTTCAGTAGAGATATAGAGGATGAGAATATTTCATGTTTGTGTGACTTGGATGCTGCATTGGAGATCTGCTTTCAGCATTGTGGAAAGTGGAAACCCTATACATACGTAAGAGCAAGCTGCATTGCATGAGTTTCGATGCATGCCAACAATCAATCAAACTCATGTACTGTCATCATCTGTTAGGCCATTACATATCAGAGCTTCAGTGCATGACATCACAAAATGAGTGTACTCCGTCCCGTGTATCTCACACTTCAATCCAATGTTCTTAGGCCGTCCAACTAATCCCTATTTCCCTATCATTCAGCTCATTCATGTCATGGCGATCAGTTATGCATAGATTTTGACACGATAGTCCCAATATGATAAATATTAGTCCCAATATGATAGATATTAGAGCATCCATATCATTCAGCTCATTCATGTCATGGCGATCAGTTATGCATAGATTTTGTCACGATAGTCCCAATATGATAAATATTAGAGCCATGGTAAGTAGGATCGGTTAGACATTTGAAAGTATTGAATTAATAATTATGTATTTTATGGTATACCTATTTAGATATACAAATGTCAATACTTTTTTTTCTATAAATCTAATAACATTTAAGATTTGATAACTCTCGAGATACTACTGGATATGTATCTTGGAACGGATAGAGTAGCGTATACAAAAAATATTGGTATGGAAGCTGCACTTTAGTCTACTTTTTTTTTTTTTTTTTTGAAGAAAAGATAGGAAAAATGTGATCATAAACTATATGGGTTTTCATTAAAAAAATAGACACCAAACATTGTGAGCTGGATAAGACTCTCTAGACTGGATATACCATTACACTTTCCACCCAGCCAGTTAAGCTAGGGTCACTTAGCAATTGTAGGTACGCAGAATTTGCCACGAGGTTGCTCTGGGAGTAGAGAGAAAATATTAGCTTTCTTCTGAGCTCGTCATTTGCCGCGCTACCTCATCATCTGCAGGCGTAGGGACTGCACGCAGCCATGCTAAACAGCTAAAGGTAGTCCATCTTAACATCAGTGACATCGAGTTGCAATATCTCAGCTCTGCACCCTAGTATGGCTCCGATGCTGCAATAGGCAAAACGAGGCCCATTCAGGAATGTAGTATAACTATAAAGCAAGGTCATGAGTTCAATCTTTATATAAAAATGACTGATGAGGGCTGAACATGCAGTTATATATTTTGTCCATGAAAAGATTTGTGTATTTGACAGTTGGCATTTGTCTAGTGACAAAAGGCCAAATAAAGAAATAGAGACAATGTTACCTGGGGTGCGTGCGTCCAAGATCACCATGCACAAATTCTTTGATGTATGTTCCGGCCTATTAAACATATACCAGTGGATTACTAGAAAGAGCAACCAGAAAACTAAGGGCATAATCAGACCTTACTTTTTATGCATCACCATAATATCTATTAAACAAATCTAACATCTGGAACATTTTCCAATCCATTTCGATATGCAGAAAAACAGCATATACCAACAATGGATATACAGATATGTTCTTTAGAAAATGGAAAGCTAATCGCAATACTAACCTGTGTGCATAGATGCAGCAGGTAGTAGCTTGAGCTACCTGCGACTTTCTCAATCTCCATCCTGATGGACAAAAATACTTCTCAGATGATAACAATATCATGATACAATATTTTGATAATGGACTATATAAAGCTGGGAGTCACCAGTGTATAATGCGCTTCCTCTCTAACGGGCTTCTACGATGAAGTACTCTTATTGGGGTCTTCTGTACAATTTCCTACAACGCAGGCACGGCAATGCTAAAAGATGACATGAGTTTTGTTGAACAAACCAATTCAAAACAACATCAACCAACACGATGGATTACATCACAGGTTTGTCATACCATATCCTTCTTAATAGAAATACTATGCAGATCATCATCTGTCAGATCACGAGAAGTCCATATAAGGGCAGTATACTGCTTCTGTGCATTAAAGAAATATAAGGCTTAGTACTCAGCAATGAAAATGAAATAGATTAAGCGATTCAGCTAGTAATGCAACATGAGGGGGAAAAAGATTGAATGAAAGCCAGAAACAGGTCTAACAGTGTCATCAGCAAAAGCAATACACTCAACAACATAAAATACCTGTTTCTCTGCTTCTCCTTCATGCATCATGGTCCATATTTCATTACCTACCAATTTGAGATTTCGAACTCTGACCTAAGGAATGATGGGACATAAGAAAATCATATGCAATGCAAATATTCAATTGTGTTCAATTTCCTGTGTACTCTACAATTTTGATTCAGTGTCAGAATTCAGTTCTTACATATTTCTTTTCAGAGTTGTTAATTCTCTCTTCAATTTGTTGAACTTCAGTTTCAGATGGAATGGATCGAACATTCATTACTTCGACTAGAAATGGACGACCTGATCCAAGCATCCGTACCTACATATATGATATGTTCAGCACATCGAATATCAACAGGCACAGTTCAAGAATCCACTATAACATTACATCAATGTCTTCTCTCCCAGCAGCATGGAACTTGCAGTTATCACCTCTGCAGATGGCACGAACATTCTCCCCAACTATCTCCTACAATGGTTGTGATACTTAGATGTAGCACTCTTTCTTGAAGGAAGAGTGAGAGAGAAGCATACCTCAACTGAAGCTTCACCCATTCTCTCATCATCTATTATCCAACATGACTGGCTGACGTTCCTCGAAAACTGACAGTGAAATATAGTATCAAGGAACCAGAACCGAATGAAATAGAAAAGGTACATATGCTGCTTTATCCACTATGAATGACAGTACAAGTTTTATGAAAGATAATCACACACACCTTCAAATATCTTCCACCAAGATATATAGGTGATCTCAAGCATGATATTACAAGACAGCAGGGTTTGAACACCTGAAGTGGCGAATTAGTTGATGAAAAAGTTGGTAAAGACATCTTCCCATTTCCAACAACAAAACAATATTATGGTAGTAAAAAGAGTAGTCACCTTTTCAGGAGGCAATTGAAATAGATTACAGAATTCTTGATCTTGGATGCCCTCAAGAGTCTTGTAGATGAATGAATCTGATTCACTTGTTTGTTTATTGTTGCCATCTGCTGAATTCTTTTTATGGGCCTCATTTGAACTATCAGCTCCATTTCTTGAATCTGTGAAAACATCACAAAAATCTTCAGATGGATGAACAATATGATCCATCATCCATCTTAAGTATAATAAATAAAGTAGTGTGACCGAAGATGAGAGCCAGTATGATCAAACCTGTTTTCCTTTTACGGCTGTGCTCATTTGGCAGTAAACTATGAAGCTTTTGTGAAGCATCAACATGGGTATATGCTAAGTTTAATTCTAAATGAATTGCTACCATGTTTAGCATTCTGCCAAAAAGGTCAAACATGTTGAAGTAAGTGAATAAGCAACTATTAATTTTAGAATGTTGTATCACCAGAACTACAAAGAAAATGCAGTCAAGAAAGCACTTACCATTAGTTTTTCGAGCGATGGTGCTATCAAAAGTCGCAAGGCTTCCTTCACTGAAATTGTTTGTTGTGGAAACATTTTGTCCTTGAACCAATTCTCGTTGACATATTTCTGTTTCATATATAATCTGCTCAGGTAAAAGTCAATGTGTCATGCAAACATTTATGTGGTACCACATGACATTAGAAAGATAGACAGCACATCCCCATGTGAATTTGAACAACAGAAACAAAATTGATTTACATTTAATAATCCATTTAAGTAAGAGTTTACAAAACTAAATATGGGACAGTACCAGCTATGATTAAACCTTTTCTAGTTAACCAAAGTTGTGATTCTGTAAACACTTCTTATATCGATTCTGTAAATACTTTGTAATTCTGGCATGAGTAACACAGTGCTAAATCCATGAGTAACCGATGAAAAATTGGAGCAAGAGGATAGCTGCCGCAGATCTTGTTAGCTAGAGATGATTACCTGATCGCACGCTCATTAGCGGCTATAACCGGAGGTAGTGAAATTTCTAGAGAAAACTCGTCAACTTGGTAACCCTCCCTTTGCACTACTTGAGATATCATTGAAGAGATGTTGTCAATATGAGAAGTGCCATTAGGTGTTTCTAGACCTTCATCTCGATGGAAGGCTGGCAGCAATACTCCCAAGCAGACAGAGCAATATGCATCATTCATCGATAGGCATGGACAGGACCCTCCTTTTATGGAATCATCGTGTTCTTCAAGAAAGGAATGCAAAACTGAAGCCGTAAGAGATGCATAGGAGCAGGCACTGCTATAGGCTCCAAGCAGGCGCAGGATGCAACGCACACAGACCTACAGTAAAGCAGAGTGCGCATTAATTTCAATCCAATTCTGAATAAAGCATCAGCTGATAGGGTGCGATGCACTGAATGGTAGAAGAACTTGAATACAGAGTAAAGCTGAATGCAGATAAAATGCTAGGACGAAAGAGTGTTCCTCTCCACTGAACAAACAGCAGTCAGAATTTGAAACCGAAACAGGGCACATCCCAGAACAAAGCCTCTCTTCCTTGTAGCTAATTTTGAAATCTAGAGAAACAACTGCCCGGGTGAGCAAAGTTGCTCAAACAAACGAACCCGATAGTTCTAATAAAGTTCTAAATGCCCCTAGAGCACACGGGAAGCACTACATCCAGCATTTACAGCAATAAAAAGAATCAACCGCAACAACCGCTCCACTAATCTAACGGACTCGTGAGGCGGTGAAAACGAATCATTGGAGATCAAGCAACCATTAGTGAGCACTCAACACTTAAACAGCATGTCGTCCAAAAAAATGAACAGCACACGAGGAGGTAGGAGCAGCCGTACCCCGACGGAAAGGAGGTGGTGGACGGCGTGCAGCGGCGGAAGGAAGACTCCGCGGCGCGTTCAAGGATGCTTCTAGCCTCCGCCTCCGCCGATGCTCTGACCTCCGCCATGGAGGTTTTGGGGCGCAGGCTTGTGCTTAAATCCTAGCTGATTCCCCGGTGCCCACTTGTGCCACGGTAAATCAGATTACGGCTGAGAGTACAGGGCAGTCAATCAGATTACGGCTGATCTCGTTTCAGTAAACCCCTTCGCTGGAACGGGAGTGGGCGCAAGCGGAGCTCCAGGCGTGACGGCGGCCGGCGGCGCGCGGGGACGGGATCGGGGAGCGGCCGAGGCGGGTATAGTAGATGGATGGGCTGTAAACCGATGCCAAATGGGCCAGATCAGTCATCCCTAGTCATGTGAGCCTTTGCTAGGCTTTTCGGCGATTGTAGTGTGGGCTGCCGCTGTTTCGAAGGAGGTGGGGCTGGGCTGGACTGATAGCTCAGGCCACATGCGGTTGATCGCCACTAGTAATTGGGCCTCTGTTTGTACTGAACTCTTGCTCTCGTTGTGCAGATCGTTTTACACCATTTTCACGAGTTGAACATAAAAAATTATGACGTTGACTATCTCGGTACAAAAATTAATCCTTCATGAGTTAATATTTGTTCAGCGGCTAACTTTCTTTAGGAAGACTGTCCAATTTGATACTCCCTGTCATTTGAGATTGTCCATATGTAAACAAATTTCTAGATGAAGGGGGTGTTTGGGTTAGAAAAGTCATAGGACTATGGACTTTAAAAAAAAAAATCCATTCAAGAGTCTTTTTTTAGGGCTAATAGAGGAAAAACTCTTAAAAGTCTCTCCCCTGTTTGATTTCTAATGACCTTTTTTTAGTCCTGGGGACTAAAAAGGTCCCTCAACCAAACAGCCCCGAACTCGTTCCTCTTAATGGTTTTCTGAACACGGACAAACTCCTAAGGACAGCCTCAACGCAGGGCATACACCGACAATAGTCTCACTTTTCTCAGAAAAACAACAATAGTCTAAAAATTTAGTGAAGCATCGTTTGAGATAACTATATAAACAACGCAAGTAACAACTCTTTTTCATTCAATGTCCCTAGTCCTCTGTCTCTCTCCACCCTTTTTACATGTCGCTTTTACTTTTCTTCCCTCTCTTGTCTCACAAAACCAATTAGCTTCGTCCCACAAAAGCAATAGCTTCATATTTTTTGTCAGCATAACTACGATACCTTCTCCATGGACTCTGACACTTGTGCATGCTACAACTAAGGTGAGCTGGCTGTGTTTTGTCGGGTGGGTAAAGAAGGGTTGAGGCTAGAAGCCACGTACTCCCTTTGTTCCAAATTGTAAGTCATTCTAACAATCTTTAAGATTCAAAGTATTTCAAGTTTAACCAAAGTTATAGAGAGAATTACAAAGATTTATGACATCAAATATGTATACTATGAAAATATAATTAATGAAGAATCCAATAACACTTAGTTGACATCCTAAATATAAATTTGGTCAAACTTAAAATGCTTTGACTATTCAATATTTTTGGAATGACTTACAATTTGGGATGGAGAGGGCGAGCGAGCGTTGGGACTGGTCTAAGTTGCTCTTGGCAGTTAGGGTCCATTTGAACTAAAGTCCAAAGCTTCGAGGGAACAAACTAAGAATCGGTCAAAACGTTTGAAAACAATATGGATGTTCACCCTTTGATTTTTTTTTTTTTTCCCTACCTGACAAAACAGGACTTGTGCGCCGCACAGAGTTTAAATAAAAACAAAGAAAAACACAATGCAGCCATTATCAAAGATGTGTATATATATATTTATTTATATATGGGAGAACCCCAGCATTTTGTCTGGGAAGAACATGACAAGCAACAGGTATCAGTGCATATATAGGAATCTCCGGTCACGAGAACACGCCGCCATGGGAACCTTCTCGGCGAGTCATCTCTATAGTATCGTATTATACTCCCTCCGTCCCTTTTTAGACGTCGTTTTGGGGGTGCGTGCGGTCAAACTTTCTTAACTTTGACTAGGTTTGTAGAAAATACGTGCAACATTTATATCTCCAGATAAATTTATTAAAAAACTAGACATAAAAATCTTTTCAATGATACTAATTACTTAGCATAAATATTTATATATTTTAATATATAATTGCCGGCAGTTTGAAAACGTTGACTTCTCGAAGCGAGAATGACATCTATTTAGGGACGGAGGGAGTATGTAGTAGTGCACGTAGCCCTAATAAACCAATCTCCTAATTGTCACACTCACACACTGTCTGTGTCTGTCACACTGACACTTATTATTATCGCTATTACAGTTGCAATGTTGCTAGCTCATGGCCACGACGGCGACGGCGATGGCGATGCCGACGGCGACGCCACCAGCTGCTGCACGTTGACCGGCTGGACGTAGGCCACTTTGCCGACGAAGAGCTGCTCCGCGGTGATCGCCGACACCGCCTCGGTGGGATGGTACCTGTCCCAGAAGAAGTAGCTACTCCGGTTGGGGCACAGCTGAGCCGATGTGTCGCACAATTTCTCCCCGAATTCCCCTTGGCCGCAGCACGCGTGGTTGGGAGTAGTGAAGTCTGTATATACATATAATGCACATCACAAACAAAAATACAAACACATCGATCAGCGTCAGAAACCATTAGATCGCGGCGTCAGGAGATTTGGATTGGGTTGGAAGTATATTACTGTTGGGAGGCTTTGTAGGGTTGGCCAATAAAAAATTGGCCATGGCGATGGCGTTTCCGAGGGAATAGTTCATGCCGGGCAGCTCTTGGCGGAGGTTCTGCAGCATGGAGTCGATCATGTCGTATAGCCGTATGGAGAGGTCGTTAGCCATGGTCAGGCAGCCGAAGCTCTGCGTGTCATTCGTGTCCTTGGCTACCTTCAACTGCGACGGGCAGCACCCGATCAGCGACGGGCTCACGATGCTGAACTTCGTTGCCCCGGCCTCGTACAGTTCCTGATCGAATAAGCATGCATTCCACATTTCCACGTCGATCGTTTAGGAATGCATTCCATTTTGTTTGTTGCAGATAGAGAGTATGTATGTATGTGTGTCATGTACCTTGATGTAGATCGAGTAAAGAGTAACGAGTCCTTGCAAGAATGCGGTGTCGCGGGTAATGTTGGGCTGACTATTAGTTTTTCCGTAGTACAAATCACTGTACTCGAACAAGTCGTTGCTGCCGACGCTGATGAGGACGAGTGAATTGGAGATGACATCGGCCACTGCCCGTGCCCGTTTCCGTTTCCGGCTCTCCCACGTCCCAACAAGACTCTTGAAGTTGCCCACCTGCTCGGCCATGGAAATCACTTGACCGCCACACTGCAAGCATCAAACAGAACGTGAGTCGCCTCTGCACGCTGATCGATCGTCAACAATTCAAGCGGCCAAGCATTGCAATAAGCATACCACTCCACTGCCGCCGGTTGTATTTTGGAGCCCCGACCCTCCTGACGCGAAGTTGATGCCGCCCATGCTCGTCAGCTGACTGAACCCCACGTTCAGTCGTTCATCGGGGATAGGGGAGAAGAAAGGTGGCGGGCTCTCGTCGAACCCCAGCTGCTGAGCTGTTCCATCATACAGCTTCATTAGCAACAATAATTAATTCAGCGAGACTGATAAAACAACTTCATTTTTTTTTTGCGAAAGATAAAACAACTTCATTAGCAACTCTTTAGTGAAGCTGAATTGTTTTGAAAAAAAATATTTCATAAAATGGCCTCACCAACAACTTTGTACATGGATAGGGGAGAGAAATAAGGAAGGAAGCTAGGAGAAGCTACTTTTTTTAGCTTTATCATAGCTCATGTCTTTGGAAATATAAGTGTTTAAGCCAAAAAAAAAAAAAAACAGCTATGAAGCTGTTGTGAGTTATGCCAAACAAGACATACTACCGTTTTCCACCGACTGACATACATGCATACCTAACTTGTCCGCCAAGTTGTAGCCGTTGCTGAACCGGCCGGTCGACTGGTTGCCGTGGTCGATGCCGTAGGGCGGGTAGTTCGCTTTGCAGCTGTTGTTGACGTTGGGCAGGTTGTTGTTGTTGCCGACGTCCACCAGGGAGTCCCCGAACACGAACATCGCCGGCACGAGGGGCCGCTTCTTGGTGTCCTCGCAAGCCTGCAGCGGCATGACTGGCAGCGAGCACAGGACGATGAGCACCACGAGTGCGCCACGGCGGCTGGCCATCCTCTCCTCTGCTCTGCGCGCTTCGTCTCCGGCCGGCTCTCCGCTTCTCGATCGATCGATCACGGCGACGCTAGCTAGCTTATGGCCCTTCTCGTGGCAGGATTTCCGACTTGGTCGCCATGGGTATATATAGAGATGCACCTCGAGGAAGAAGACAAGATTTGCTACTGCATGACAGAATGGAAGGAATATACATTATTCTGTCGGTGTCTTTGGGTCTCTCGCCCAGTAAATAATCCCGAGGATATGCCCTTTTTGTTCTTTACCGCCGTAATACTGCACGGCCTCGTGTTCGTCGGCCAGATTCAGGGGCGAACAGGTAAAACCCTCGGGCTTAATTAGAAATTCGATTTCGCGATGACAATTGGTGCAGGATCGGAGAAAGTACACCACCGACAGCTGAACCGTCGTCGTAATCGTAGTACGTGCCAGCCAGCGTATGGAAGAGAAGCTAAATTTGGATTGCCAATGGGCGAGAAGAGTTGAGGATTGGGTTTTCAGACGACCGTTCGTGGCTGCAAGCGGCCGGTGGGTCGAGATCGTGCACGCAGAGAACCCAGAAGCGACGTCTGCCATTACCTTATCAAGCATAGAATGTATCAGCACAGCACCGACCGGGACTGGAAACTAACGGTTGTCCGCTTGCTAACTGACGGGTTCCCTGACGTTGGCAGATACAGCAGTCCACGGCTCCAATCGACGTCCACGATGATCCATCCAACGCTGAGTTCGTTTCTTTGGGCAAAACGTGCCATGTTCTTGCTTGCAATCCTTTTCGGATGCTAGATGCTTTCAGGAATTTTGGACCACAGCTGTACTGAGGGTAAACAATTAGCGAGTGAATCTTTATTAGGCGTAACGAAAAGAAAAGAGTATTTAAATCGTCTTTGTACAAAGAGTATTTGAGCAACGCTCTATGCGGGGAACTGTATTCGTAACCATGGAAATGGACCTTTTCCTGCTTACAAAAACCACGCAGCCATCCTCCGGAACCTCCGGAGTACAATGTAAAACAAACTGCAAGTTGGTAACTTGAAAATTAATAGAACGAAGGCAATTGTTCGCTGAACGCCTAGCCAAATGCGGCTAGGATAAATGGATGTTTCAGCAGCGGCGCATATGGCATATCCACAAATGACGACGGGCAAATGTAAGGCCCTTCTAGAGGGAAAAAAAAAAAAAAAAGACCTATAGCTCGAAGTCATAGCTAGCATGCACTCTCTTTTAATATCATCAACATTATACTCGTCATCAAGTGATGACGTGCTAACCATTTTAAGCCAAACCATTAGCGGGGTGAGCTTGGCCGGTCATCTACAGGCCAACCGACCTTGGGGGGTCGACGCCGTCGACCTTAGATATACTTCGGTTTTGCCTTGTGCCTCCGCTAGGACTGGTTTGTAAGATTGGAACCCCAACGTTGCTCGGTCGGGCTACCTTCGCGATCGGAGAGGGTGGTTACTGCTAAGGCAAGCCTATCTGTCATGGTGGGCGATGGGTTGTTGACAAGGCTTTGGATCGATAATTGGTCACCGGTCGAGGGGCTATCTACCTTTTCCCCTACCCTGTTCTCCATCATTTCAGGTCTTGGAGTGGGAGAGCACGCGTCCTGTCCGGTGCGCTCGACGACAACTGCTGGACAAGAGACATCAGGGGAGCTCGAACCACCTAGGTCCTATGCAATTTTGTTCGTCTAGTTGCTTCGCTCGGTCGTCCTACAACCTACGTGAGTCGTATCGTTTCAAATGGAAGTAGTCGGCAAGCGGGAGCTACACGGTCTCCTCCATGTACAGGGCCTTCTTTGCATTTTGCCCCCCTTTTGCAAACTTTTTTTTTACAAATAGGCCCCCCAAGAAACTTTTATTGAATACAGACCAAAAGTTCAGCACCTAGTGACACCACTCCGAGGTAGTGCGTGGCTCGGCGTCATCCGACAGCGTGCCGAAGCCTTCGCCACGCCTACGACGACCTAGGTCGCGACATCCACCGTGGGCGAGTGGGGTCAGGTGCCTAGGCGCCATGTCAGCTCACGCCGAGCCCCATACCTCCGCGTCCTCTGACAACGCGCCTTGTTTCAGATTAGTGGGCTGAGTCGTGGCCCGGTTGGCCCAGCCCATGACCTAGGCGCGGTCTTAATTACCGCCGAGCCGCCGGACCTCGACGCAGCGTCGACGACGACACGCCAAGCTCGGACAACTTATCCGCCACGTGGCCTCCTTCTCCCTCCCGCACTTCATTCTTTCCTAACTCCCCGTCGTCGAGCCAAGATAGGCGACCACCGCCACCATTCACCACTCCCCCCGCCGCGCCACTGCCACCCGACCCCACTTGGCCGGCACCAGCCATTTCTCCACCGTAGGAAACCCGACGTCTCCGGGGCGGTGCTTGCTATCCATCTCTCCTCACTCCGCCCCATGAAACCTAGCTCTTGATTTGCTCATCTAGGTCGGTGATTTGGCGTGACGATTGTTCCCCGAGGTAATGCTTGTTTCCCTACATCAATTTGTTCGACCTGCATTTCCCCATGTTGTTCAGCTTTGATGATAAGCGATTGTCAACATTCCAACATTTTCACTCTATTTTTTTTCTATTTTTATCTTGATTACCTAAGCGGCACACAAGGCGTGTTGTGCGACATGTTTCTTTCTTTTTGTTGTGCGGTGCCGAGCTCGAGACAAAGTGGTCGATGGTGAGGTAAAGGCAAAGGAGGACATGAGGCTTAGACCAAGGGACCGGATCGCCGAGTGGCCAGTTGTGGTGGTTGACACTTAGGACATCGACAAGTGCAAGGATGCATAGAGTGATCGTGTCGATCTAGTCAAGACGGCGAACGTGCAAGTCGAAGCGGGTGGCTCAGAAGATTTGGCGACCAGGCAGTCAAGGACGACGGTGACACGTGTCGGAGTGTGGGGGACGCATGCGAGGTACACTATGCACGGCCCTGTTTGGTGGTTTGGGGCTCAAAACCATCGGCGACAGGTTTCACGGGTTTGGGCCATAATAGCCGATGGAGGTTCCAAGGCGAAGGACACGTGGGAACATCGGGGAAGGGGCAATGGCCATCGATCATTTTATCCCGAAGTCGACCATATTACCCTTAGTGGTGTGGGTTGGCTCACATAGTAGCTAGGGGTATTCTAGGGATGTAAAATAGGGACTATAAGTAGAAGATGGCGGCCCCTTTGTCTCTTCACCTCCTCATTTGTAGTTTTCCCTTTAGGGTTTCCTGCCTCTAGTTTCCTTTGCCGAGTGTGAGAAAGGTCCACAAACTCGATTCTCCGTGTTTGTGATTCATGTTCATGGGGAGAGCAGCCCCCGATCCGCTCATGCCCTCTCGGTCTTTGATTTCGGATCGAATCATGTTGTGTTCTTGAGTTCATCTCGTTTCTCTTTTCCCCTTCCCCTTCTTGGTTCGATTTCTTCAATTTGAGACCATTTTGATTTGTTTTTATTGCCCTGAATTGAGCAATGACATGAGACAAAGCAATTCATCGAAGAAAATCATCTCGATTTCTCACGAGCTCATAGATCGAGGTGATTTTGTGGCTAGGTTTGTTGAACTAGAGTTTTCCCTCTCCTTCTCGATTATTGTGGGTTTAGGCCAAATTGAGCAATGATCTCTTAGTGATAGATTCCCCACTCCCTTGTGATCTTGTGTATCAAAATTGGTGGCAGTTGGTGTTGATTTGGGGCAAATCCATCAATTTGGTGAGGGAGGCGATTTTGGCGGCGCTGCTTTTCTTGCTGATACACGACCCGCGAACAGTCGGCCATCGGGGCCAAGCAAAGGAGGGTTGACACTCCACTTGGGCTGCAGGTGCGGACAGTCCGACACTTAAGTGCGGACAGTCAAAAAATCTGTAGCATCTTCATTAGCCCTGTTCGAAAGTGTGTTTTCTAACCTTTGAACGTCAGACAGTCTGACAGCGGGCCGCTCTAGGTCAAATTGTGTCCAACAAAATCTCTTTGCTATTCGATTTCGGAAGTTTGCCCGCAGACAATTCGGTGTTGAGCGCGGACAGTCCACCATAGGCGTTCCATTTAGTTTCGAACGACTGTTATCTTTGGTTGTTTTTCAAGCAAGTGAACCTTGGACAATCCGAGTGCATACCCTCAGACAACCTGCCATTGTCTGTGTATTAGTGTGTCCAGAACTGTTGTTGCTTCGAGTTTTTTGTCGTCGGGCAGTCTGCTCATCTAGCGTGCACAATCCATCACTACCCTGTCCGAGCCTGCGGACATTCCGCATTCCCAGGTCCGGATAGTCTACCCCTACGCGGTGTTTGCTGTTTTTGTTCGGTTTGAACTGCGTTGCTTCCATCCTATTACAAGTGATCTCGTGTGTGCTCAATACTTCACGTGTGACATCTAGCTACCGTTAGCTTGTGTGTTACTCGTATTTTTGTGAGATCTTGTGTGTTGAGGTTGTTGAAGAGCCGAGACTGAAAGTTCGAAAGAATTTTGAGGCTCCTATTCACCCCGCTCTAGTCGCCAACACCGGTACTTCACCATCACTGACCCAATCACACTAGCTTGTCTTCCTTAATCCTCCTCTTCGTTGATCACCGGTTGACCTACAAATTGTTTGATGTCCTCTAACATGGGATCACCACCTTTACTAACTGCAGTTAGCAGTCTTCTAGCGTAAAAACAAATTAAACAGGCTATGCATGCAATCTGACAACCACACATTATATTTCAAATCAATTCAAAACTTGTGTGTCATTGCTGATCACACATCCATGAATCATGGCGCACTTAATTTCAATATAGTGTCTCACTCCGGTGATAGTTTAAGAAATTTCATATATTCTCTAGGGTCGCAGCTCCACCGCCGACCAGCTCCTGCACGCTGATGGGTTTGACGAAGAGCCTCGTGGTGTCGCCGAATATAATATTGGCAGCGAGCTGCGCCAGGGCTTCGGTCGGATGGTAATCGTCCCAGAAGAGATGGGTGCTGCGATCCTGGCACACGGGAGTCGAGAAGTTGCACCCGGACGCGTGAAACTGACCTTCGCCGCAGCACGCCGTATCCAGAACCGTGAAGTCTGTTGCAGAAAAAAGACAGACAACATTGACATGAGAATTGTACAGTACTATATTTCGGAACCTTTTAAGATTCTACACAATAAGAACATCTTTTTACGGGAGGATCGGAGCTGAGTGATTATTACTGGTATCACGCGTGGAGGGGTTATCAAATACCCACTCGGCCATCTGGGTCGCGTTGGCGAAGGAGTAGTTCATTCCGGGCAGCTCCCGGCTGAGGTCCTGCAGCATGGCGTTGAACATGGGTGAAACCTGGACGGAGAGGTTGTTCAGCGCAGCGAGGCACCCGTACTTGTCGGTGGGCTCGTGGAGTACAGGGGCATAGAGTCTCTGCGACGGGCAGCAGCCCAGAAGCGACGTGCCCAGCACGCTGAATTTCCTTGCCCCAACACCATACAAGTCCTGCATCCAGCATATTTCACTCTCTCAGATAACCTGTCTGACAAGAGTACAGTAAAAGACAGAATTAAGGATGGAGTATTTCGATAGATGATACCCTCAGATAGCCTTCGTAGTAGGCAACGAGGGTTCGCAATAGTTCCGTATCGTTGGTTTTGGGGCCTATATCGATGTACTCGAACAGGTCGTTGCTGCCGGCGCTGATGAAGAAGAGAGATTTGGATAAGAGGTCGGCAGACCTGTTATCAGCACTTGCCCACGATCGAGCAAGATTCGTGAAGTTGCCGACCTGCTCAGCAATGGACAGAACTTGCGTACACTGCACAGAAACAACCCTTGTCGGCGAAATGCGTATGGATCCATGTGAACGTACACGGCAGATAAACAAGCATAAAAGATAAGTTCACATGCAGGTAAACATGCATAAAAGAGAAGTTCCATGTTTACCGCCGGTCTACTATTGCCGGTTTTTTGCTGGAGCCCCGAGCCTCCTGACGCGAAGTTGATGCCCGTGCTCATATGCGAACTCGCGTTTATCAGGGACAGGAAAGGGGGCGGGCTGTCGGCAAAGCCAAGCAGTTGTGCTGTTTATCAATTAATGGGCAACAAACTGGTCAGACATGCATGTACAATCCTAGCTATAGAAAAACTACAGAGCATCCTGTTTTTGCTACGCACAACAACGAAAGGTTTCTCTGATGCAGAAGCACAACTACTCTTGCAAATAAGAAAGTACTCCTAGTACTATACCTAGATGGTCTGCCAAGTTGTGGCCATTGCTGAACCTGCCGGTGGGTGCATGGTCGAGGTAGTCGACGCCGAAGTGCGGGTAGTTGGCTTTGCAGCCAAGGTCACAATTCTCGATGAAATTGTTGTTGCCGACGTCCAGCAAGGAGTCCCCGAACGCGAACATCGCCGGCACGAGCGGCTCCGCGGCGCCGGCACCCTGCAGCGCTGCTACGAGGTCGAGCAGCAACAAGCACACGGTGGCGAGCCTGCAGGTTGCCCCACCGTGGATGGCCATTGCACTTGAAGGAGCTCCCTCACTTGAAGGAGCATATATATAGCTAGACACACGCATATGGATGACAAGAAAAACAAATAGTATTAGCTCATGACTGACTCAATAAACCATATAATAATTAAGAAACTGTATATAGATCGAGAACATGTATTCATATGGCTCTACTATGGCATGCAGTGTATGTTCGATCGAAAACCTCGCTCGCATCGGAAAAGCCGAAGGAGGATATACCCTTATTTTGTCCCTAATGAACAAGCAGTTAAACTGTAAGCTTTGTAATTATCATCAACGCGAGATGGTAGGTTCAGTTTTGCAACCGCGGCTTGTTACCACTGCAAATGTGTAACCACATAGGAGTACAATGAAGCTAGACTGAAACGTCTTGTACTCTTGTGTGTGTGCCAGGGCTGCCAGTACTTGGATTTCTTGCCTACTATGGGTATTATATATTCTTTTTGAAACAGAATCATGTTGGATTTTCAGTCCATCTACGGTTGCGGGCTGCTGGCTCAAGATGGCAACGGGTAAATACCCGACGGGTAGTGCCTATCCATACCCGCACCCGCCAGGAGTAAATCTTACCCGTCAGGTTACCCGTATCCGCATGCGGGTAGGAAAATCATTCCATACCTGTACCCGCGCGGGTAAATTCGGGTAACCCGTACCCTTGAACATACCCGAGTATGACATATGAAATGCTTTATAAATTCCAATATTTAATAAATATTAGGTCAATATATGTGCACAAAAGCTAACATCAATTAGCAACAATACTAGTGTTATATATATAGACTTTAGTTAAATTGGCTCAAATTCTAGTGTTATATGAGCCAAATTTATTAGGATTGTTAGTGATATATGCGGGTATTTATTACCCACGGATAGACGGGTATGGGTAGCATACACCCACACCCGCACCAGCAGACCGATGGGTAGAAGATTTCTTCCAATAACGCATCCGCGGGTAGAAAAATCATTCCACACCCGCATCTTTATCGGGTAAAACCCGTCGGGTATTCGGGTTTCGGGTACCCGTTGCCATTTTGACTGCTGGCTCTTAGCGCACAAGTGAACAAGTTTAGCTAAGACTACTAGTAGAAACGACGTTGCAACAAAGCTGGCGTTGGTATTTTTAAAAAAAAAAAAAAAAGCAAAGACGGTAAGAGCTTTGCCACAAAATTTATTAGATGAACAAAAGAGAAAAGAAGACAAAACGATAACTACAAAACCACCCATTGACTGAACGAAGAGAAAAGACGGAACGACCGATAAAAAGCAGAAACTGATGCTAAACGTCTACCTGGATGGCCAACACTACTAAAGAAACCATTTGTAGAAACACCGCAGTTTTTAGGTAGGGGCGGCTCACTCTACGGCCGCCTCGGCCCCGCAACAAACCGGACACCCCCTACAAATGGCGTAGTAGGGGGCAGCTAATGATACGAACCGCACCTACAAATACGTCATTTGTAAGAACGGGGGCTTAGGGGTGGTCTCGAAACCGCCCTACAAACTTTGGTGTCCCAGTAGTGCAAGAAAAGACTGAACAGATGCATTGGTGTTTCCGGATCAAAGTTTGCAAATCATCAGGTCGTGTGGCCAGTTTCACTTGCTTAGGTTGTTTGATGTACAATCTTACGGTGAAGCAGTATCCACCCAAAGAATGGACATTTTTAGCTCCAGCCTTCCAAATTGGGAAGATTTGAAGCATAAACCGAATAATATAGAACACATGTTCGCCCAGCCCATACATGGTGCATGACTGCATGAGGCCACACGTGTCATCCCAATCGCAGTCCAACAGAGTTAAGAGCCATGTGTTGTCGTCATATCTTGTTACATGTGTCCCCAACACAATCATAAACAAATCGGTAACGCTCAGTTAGCGCGTTCGACGGGCTTCTAATCCCTCAGGCGAACATTGGCTGCGCCCACTCGCCTCCTGCACGGTTGTGCTTCCTTGGACGAACGGGTGTCCAATCCCTCGGACGGGCAGCCGGCGGACACAGAGGCGCACGCCGCACCCGCACAACGACCAATGCAAACGCGCGGCTCAGATCTACCGGCTGCAGCCCGGCCCCCGGCCACCCGCCCTAAGGCCTCTGCCCAAGACTGCGAGCCGCCGGACGTACAACAGGTAGCAGCCACGACCGGAGTCCGGCGAGGAGGAACTGGTAGATCAGAGGAGAGAGCTGTGAGTCCAGAGACGTTCTGGGCGTCTGAGGGAAACGCTCGCTTCTAAGAGTCCAAACGACGACGCAACTTGTCGGGGCTCGGTCACGACGGCGGATGTCGGGGTGGGAGTCCATATGGGTGGGGCAGGCCTTTACTGAGCTTTTCATCATCTAGGCCTACGAATAACAAGTTTGTTGTGCCAAAATTCAGGATAGTCCTAGGAAGACTACCTATTGGGCCCGCCACTGGCCCCCATTGAATCATCACATATTGGCACGCAACAGAGGAAGCATTGGTTTATGACCACCGCCCCGACACCATTTGGTTCAGCATCTAGACCCGGATCATCACAAGAATAATGGCATTCAAAAATTCGAAAAGGGGCACTAAGCGCACTAACTTGTCAGGTGGATGCACATAGGTACACCATCTCTTCAATTGCTCATTTAAGTTCATGAACATGGTATGGTGTGCACTTAGATACATTGTCTCTCTAATTGCTCATCTAAGTTCACGCTAGAACTCAGCATGTGTGTGCACGAGTCATAAGTATGACTGGCAGGCTAAAGAAATCATGTCGGGAATCTAATCCAACATATTTATAGTCATCTTACAATTTAGCCCTCCTACAATTTCTCTCAGTACTACTCCGTATTTGTTACTATTCTCGTCCCCAACTCCCTAAAACCCGAGCCAACTCAACTACTAAAGATTTATAAAAGACAAACCATGTTGAGACATCATTGTTTCATAGGCAAGTAATGGATATTTACCTCCTACTATGCAGCAAGTGCTCCTACTATGCAACACCTCATAACCCACTATGATATATAGCCAGGTTTTGAAACCAAAGTGAGGACTAAAAAATGAGACAACATACTATACCAAGGGCTATCTACAAATATTAGGACAACATACACTAGCATGGCTACTTTTGCCTTTTATGTCACCCGGATCACTAGTTTTACAACCGCCTGCCATGTTTTCGAACTAAACTGAGCAATTAGAGCATGGTTAATAGTAGATTCAAGTGTTTGACTATAAGCCAAGTAATAATAGCCAAGTTATACAACAACTAGTCTCTTAGAGCAGGTTCAATAAGCTTGACAATAAGCCAAGCCAGATCAGCAAAAGACTAACACAATAGTCAAACCATACAACAATCTAATCTCTCCCTCTATTATAAATATTATTTTTCTATTATCTAGAGGACCACATGCTCTTCCATTTGCTTCTTGCGTGTACGATGGTTGGTTGCATCGAGGCGCATGCACCGTTTGTAGCCACAAAAGCGCAGGACCACAAGAGGTGGTGGGACCCAGAACACGGGAACATGTGCAAGCGCTCGGCGCCAGAAGTGTCGCCAAGCATCTTCTCTCCTCTATTTTCTCTCTTCCACCTAGGCATTTGCTGATGTGTCTTGGCTATAAGCCAAGCTGATGTGTATTATTGTATCTGCTCTTAGTTGGCTACAAAATATTATTATTATTATTTGTTCCTTTCTCTTCCTATTCCTCCCCACGTCCATATCTATTAGGACCCACTAATACCTATGCATCCGTGTCCAGCTTGGTGCTAGAACAAGAGCCAAACTCTTTTCTCCCTTTTCCCTTCTTTTCTCTTAGCTTATAGCCCATTATTGTACATGGCTTCTCTTAGAAGGATGGTGTATGTAAGTGCACTTAGAACAGGATCGAAGGGGGTCTGGTCCTTCCTCTTCCTCTCTCGTTCTTTATTCTTTCATCCACCTCTTCTTCTCCATCACCCTACCTATACATATTTCCATCGCTGCACTAGCTATAGGAGGGGCTCCCGAATTGGGCAATTAGACAGATGATGTATCTACCAAGTTTGTGTACTAAATTAGACCCCTTCAGAGAGTGATTTGTATGGTTGGGATCCAATTTAGCAGGTTATAAGATGTAAAATAAGAAGACCAATAAGAACAATCATCCAACTACCAAACAAAATCTTATATAAAATGTTTATATCTTGGGCGTTCCATTTAGCCCCAACACTAAAGACTCGACCGACCGTTCCACGATCATAATTAACACACTGCTATTAGCTTAGCACACGTACGCCATACATCAGATGATCCCTGAGTTGGTGGCACCGCACCTTGACTCTAGAAGATCACAGCTGCTGGCTGCTCCTCCTATAATAGTCTAGTACCGGCGGCTACTGCTGGGGGCGGGGGCGGGGGCGGAGGCAGGGGAGGCGCTCGCGGCGGCGCGGCCGCAGAGAAGCGCGTTGTCCGGAATAGGCAGCTCGTCGCGGAACGAGTGCGATGGCGTGTACACCCGGAGGTAGAACTGCTGGCCCAGGTACCTGCGCGCCATTGTAATTTCGTTACTACCGTAATGAAATTCGGTTTTACCGTTGAAAAAAAAAAAAAAAAAAAAAGGTACCTGCGCGCCCACACCTCTGACCTCATGTTCCACATCCCCACATTGTCCAGCGCGATCAGAACTGCCGTCCACCCTCTTGGGTACACCTGCACGATCACGGAGCAAATGAACGAGTAAGCCAACCTATGCCTAGAAATATATGGAACAGAAAATGAATATCATCTCACTTGCACGGTGCAGCGCGAGACAGCATCCACAAGGTTGTAGTCATCCCTGCTCTTCTCGCTCCACGTCCCGACATCCATTCTATACATGAGAATCCACAGACACCATCGATCAGATCCAGACCAGGAATTTTGTTCATCAAATCATGTCAAATGTGGAGGGAGTCTAGCATATATGCATGCAGTACTATACCCGACGACGAACACGCTGTAGCCGTCGAGGTGCCAGCTCTGGACGCCGTCCTCGCCGTTCTCGAGCACGACCTCGACGAAGGAGCGGTGGTCCGAGTCCATGACCGCCGTCTCGTTCCACACCTCCTCCGCGGCGCCGGTACCGGTGGCCGGCGGCACGTCGGGGATGCCACCGAGCCGGAACACGCCGCTGATGTTATAGTAATCCGCCAGCTTGAGCGGCGTGTCGGCCTCCGCGAACGAGACGCCGTTCACGGCGTACCGGCGCTTGCCGCGGACCTGCCCGGCCGAGCTCGCCAACCGGATGGTCCGCGTCACGTTGATGGAGCCGTAGTGGTACGAGCCCTGCGGGTTCGGCCTCGGCCCGCTCGCCGTCAGGTTCGTCCTGCAACGATCCAGTTTTCAGATTCAGAGATCAGATACATACAGATACAAATCAACTTGTCATCGACATCGTTCACTTAGCCGATCAAGATGAGTTGACACGTGTATACCTGATGGAGCGAGCCTGGTCGAGAGAGAACTCAACGTCGTCAGTGGGCCCAGCGAGCAGTGGCCCGGACTGCCCGGAAGCAGGGCCACTGGAGCCGGCGTAGCGGACGACGGCGGTGGAGTGGAGGGTGGCGTTAGTGAAGCGGGTGGAGACGACGACGTGGTAGTCCTTGGCGGGGCGGTTCGCGGTGAAGAGCACCGAGAGCGACTGGCCGACGTGGACGTCGAGGGAGCTGTAGGTGTTCTGCACCGTGTGCGTGCCCTCCACCTCGACGAGCGTCATGTTGTGCTCGTGGATCCGGAAGTTCAGTGTGTTCTGCAGGCCAACATTTGAGATGCGGAGCCTGTATGTCTTTCCTGCATTGAGGAACACGAAAAAAATAAAACCCGATTATATTCCTCATAATAGAAACATAGGTATCTAAATAGAACTAAGATTGCGAAGTAGCTCGGATCTTATAATAGGTCAAATGTCACCTTGCTCAACGGCGAAATGTGAACCGTGTGCACTACCCTTGCCGTTGATCAAGATGCCATCAGGGGGAGGCAATTCCTTTCCACTGTCCAGCATATCTTGCAGAGACTGTATCAAAGAAACAAAGTTACCATCAGAGAATGAATGAACTAGTTCAGTCGTGGATGACAATATTTCTGCAGAAGCCTAAGTCATGGATCATTTGGTGCTATACCTTATGATTGGTGGCGTACCAGTCACCGATGAGCACCGTGTACTCGTCGGCCGGCGGCGGAAACGGGATGGGAACCGTTGGTCGGGTGTAGATGCGGATAGCGCCGAAGCCACCGGCGGCCTTGTGGAAGGCCAGCGATGGGAAGTAGTAGAAGCTGCCGATTTGGTCCTTGGCCTGCAAGCGATACGTGAAGTTCTGGCCCGGCGGGATTGGGCAGTTGGTGCCAGCAACGCCATCCTGCCATGAGTTCTTGCGATGCTGCAAACCACTCCTGCAATTTCGTAACAATTTAGCCCTTCTAAAAAAGAAATCTCGTAACAATTTAGGAAATCAGTTAAGATTCAGCTTGGACAAATCTACATGGATCGAATATTTTCTTCGTAACTAACTTTTCAAATTATAAAAAGATATTATGTGAGAAAAATACTCTGCAATTCCATGAAAACGTATCAGTTGAAAAAGCATATAAATTAACCAACAATAAAATGGACATGATATATCCCTAAAATTGTTTTGACTTACAAAACTCTTTAAAAAAGAGAAACAAAACATAATGTGTGCATTCTCTAGCTAGACCCGATTCAATACATTTATATATAGCACCGAAGACAGGACCAAAAATAATAATTGTCTGCCCACTATTATATCCAGAAAATACCCATATGGACCTTACAGGAAGAATCAATCTGTATCCATCCACATCTTATCTTAATGGCTGCTGGTTATGGATACCTAAAAAGCTCTAAAGTTCATATGGGTTGACAGAATAGAGATTCATATACTTGTAAGTGGCCCATTATTTTTTTAATAAATAAATAACAATGGTAGATAGATGAGGGGTTTTTTTGCAATCATGTAACATAGCATGCAATGTTATTGACTTAATGTCAATTGAAATCAACAAAGGGATAAATCACTTAGCACAAGAAAAACGTAAAGACTATACCATGAGAGCAAGAAAGGATCAGACAAATTGTTGCGGACGTTAATAATCACGTTCTCATTTGTTTGGCATTCAATCTTCGGTCCGGGGAATTGCCCATTGATGAGGATTACCTATAAACATACAAAATCAATCTACAAACTTGCATAAAAGGTACGATATCAATGCAAAAATAATTAAAAGAGTTCGGAAACAGATTAATTGAATATGGAACAATGTGCACCTGTTGTGAAATTCCAAGAGGACTGATCTTGCCATAAGTGATCTCCCAGTCCAAAAACTGGTACGGACCTTCCGCCCTCGCTGCTGAGACGAACGACAAGCAAATGCATACGAAGAAAAGAACAAATCTCATCATCTTGCTCAGCGTCTGACGGCAAGCACAACAGCACGCTGGCTGGAACCCTAGTTCGGCAGTGGAGGAACTGCAGCACCGGAGCCCTGCCGCACGCCGGGGGAAGCCGCCGAGACTCTAGGCCAGCGCCGACTAATTTAGATTAGATTTATTTTTGGTATTCCGTTTGTTGTGCCTATACTTCCTATATATATACACAAGAGAGGCTGCATGTCATGGGCCGCCTGCTGCTGATGAATGGCCATGGGCCGTGACTACACAAGGCCTATATTAAGATTTTTCCCATTATCTCTCCCTATCTCTTATTGAGATTTTTCTCTCTCTTCCTGCATCGATCTCCCTTTCCTCTAGATCTTGTATTCTTTCGAGTTATTTGTTGGTAATCCTGTTGGGTTGCTAGCAATTGGTATCGGAGGCCTTGTTTAAATTGTAATTTTTTCAATTTGAACTCCTGTAGCACATTTGTAAGTATTGGGTAAATATTGTCCAATTATGGGCTAACTAGGCTCAAAAGATTCGTCTCGTGATTTATAACTAATCTATGTAATTAGTTATTTATTTTATCAACATTTAATGCCTCATTCATGCGTCCAAAAATTGATGTAGTGAAGAGAGGGTGAAAAACTTAGAACTTGGGGTGCATCTAAACAAGGCATGAGACACCGATCCTCGGTTCAGATCCGTCGATTCTTGGTATCAATCAACATGAGTCCTCTCGAAGCTTAACTCAACCTTAACGAACTCCGAAAACTCCAACAGCGGTTCGACGAGTCTGACGCTAAGATGGACCACTGCTTCTCGCTGCCATTAAACGTGAGGGAGCAACAGGGGCGACGCCGTTGGGCTCCCCATCGGTGACTCCGAGTAGTTCGGCGCGCCGCAGCTCGTCGTGGCCGACAACTAGGGTGGTCTCTTCGACGAGACAGCGATTCTGTCACAACGGGTGTCGACGACACGGTTGTTGCTACCTCATTGTCAGCTTATAAGAAAAGTAATATGTAATTGTAATTAAACCAACGAGGTTGTTATCTAGAGAGTAATTAAGTTTGTTTTCTTTCTCGCTAGGTAGGGCAGAGGTATTTGTCTATATATTCCTCCTAGTGCGTCATTTATGGCTCATCGTTGTAACTTTCAACTATTTTTATTTTAATACAAAAGACATGCAAACCATTTGCGTGTTCGAGAAGAAAAAAAAACAATTGGTAATTCTCACTAGAGCATGAAGAACATGATTGCGGAATGAAGAAGTAATTCCATCTGTAGTCATTTTACATGCCGTTCGTTTTCAGTGTGCGGTCAAGATTAAAGTTGGGGAGTACAGGAGACATTAGAGTTTTTTTTTCAGCATAAAAGTCAGACCATATTTTATAACAAAATAATAAAGGAATAAACGTGTGGATTTTGGGGGACTGCAGTTGCAGCCTACCTCTTCGATCTCTATCCGTCTGTTTGGTTGGGTGAATTTCACAAACCCGGACGGGTCGAACCCTTTTTCTTTGTTTGGTTGGGGATTGGGTGGGGGGACGGGTTCAACCCGGGAGCGAATATTCGCCCAAGATGCGGGTCGACTCCATCCGTCAAAATCTCGCGAATGGAGCCGACCCCGTTTTGGAAACGTGGGTTCCGTTACATCGGGACGGCTTCCCCGGCGCGGACTGGTTCAGCGGATGCTTCCTCCCGCTGATCGGCTTGATTCCACGGTGTGGACGCCTTCTCGGCTTGGTGGCGAGGCCGACGGCGCCGGGCGATCGCGTGCTCCCTTCCTCGGGCGGCGCTTCGGTCGTGTGCTCCTTCCCCGGCGGCACTTGGTGGCGGGGCTG
This sequence comes from Hyparrhenia diplandra, assembly GCA_015847255.1. Classification (NCBI taxonomy): domain Eukaryota; kingdom Viridiplantae; phylum Streptophyta; class Magnoliopsida; order Poales; family Poaceae; genus Hyparrhenia; species Hyparrhenia diplandra. The sequence continues at coordinate 51,577 of JADLZK010002837.1, forward strand.
CCGGCCGGCGGCCCTCGGTCGCTTCGCCTCCTTCCGCGCGGCTCGGTGGCGGATCCGGCGGGCACCAGGGCTCTTGGCGGCGGATCCGGCCGCCACGAGCTTCGGGCGCGCGGATCCGCCGCCATTTAACTTGCCGCTTGGACTTGCGTTGGAGGAAGGAGAAGGGGGTTTTTACGGAATTTTAGTTCACTCTCGGGGTTGGTTACATAAAAGTACCAGAGACAAGAAATTTTAGATCCAGCCCTCGTGGATTTCAATGAACTTTAGGGGTCCCGATGCAAAATGTCAACAATAACGTTGTTTACTGACTACCCCGTTCTTCGTTCCCAATCCCTACAACCAAACATGAGACGGAGCCACTCCATCCCCAAAATCAAGATGAAACCAAACAAAGGATGGAGCGGCTCCATTCTCAAAACGAGGATGGAGCCAACCAGGGACGGACTCACTCCATCCGCCTAGTCCCAGAACCAAACACACGGTATGTGTCAACGGGACTATCGTCCCGCCACGCGAAACAGATAGTACCAAAGTGCGGGGTATGGCGCATGCGGCATCGAAAGGTGTCCTTGAAGCGTAATGTCCCAGCCGTCCCTAAAGCGGTTGTAGATATGTAGCCTAATGGATTTTAGCAATATCATAGCTTTCATTTGGGGCAACGGATCATGTGCAAACCAATCTTTCTATGCAAACCGTGCAACGGTGCAAACATCTAATCCTGAGCCATATGATGTTGATCCAATGGTGCGCACGGGGGAGGTGGAAGGGGGATTTGCAAAAGTGTGATTAAGGACGGACGGTTAAAATTACCCAATCCACCATGCTCCTTGGATCAACATCTCATGACCTAGATTAGAAATTTGTAGGTTTATATGGAGAGGTTGATTTATACCTGATCCGTTCCCTTCATTTGGACTCTCATCCTTTAATTAGCACAACGACAGTTACGTCTCAAACACAACAAATCTTTTCAGTAAGGGTAATGTCTCATCTTGCAACCAGCCCTGGCTACCTGTTTTTTTGATTGATAGATTGAACACAAGCATGTCAAGCATCGATTACAACACGTTTGAACCGCTGCCTAGTCCGGTGATTTTATCAACACTCAAATCTCTCCCTCATTGTTTACATGCATGTGCCAGTAGCCCAGTGCCACCACCTGCGGTCATGTTCAGCAAATTGAAACCAAATTGATGATCATCGTTGACTGTCTGCATGAACCTGCAATGAAGTTTGTTTGCACAATTCAAGCTCTCACCGCTATGAAGCGTAATAAATTGGGGACAGAATGAGCCGACGAATATTAATAAAGAAAAGAATCGGTACACAATGGCACAAGGCACGACCACGAGTACCCTTAACTCGACTTTGCTTCTTGCAAATCGTCAATGTACAGAACAATAGGAAATTATATTATACATTCCTGACGAAGAAATCAACATATATAATAGCACTGCATTACGAATCCAACTGATCGACAAATCTGCATCCTAATTCTTCAGTGCATATCGTCACTCAGGCTTGAAGAACCTCACCCGCAAGCCTGTCTCCACGAGACCCCAGAGGTTTCCGACGATGAGGACAAAGCTGATGCCCATGCCGAAGATCCCCAGCGCCCAGTTGACGTTCCACGTCGCGGTGCCCTTGCGCGGCTTCTTGATGGCCACCCACATGAAGCACGGGTACGCCAGGGTGACCGGCAGCGAGATGCCCCGAGGAGGCCGGCGAGCTGCGACAGGAACGGCAGCGCGACGGCGATGAGGAAGTTGATCCCGCCGAACAAGGCGCGGAAGCCCGAGCGCATCCACCAGGGGCACGGCCGGTTCTTCTTGTGCACGTACCCGGCCTCCATGTTGTCGTACACCGGCATGGCGTAGATCTGGAACGTGGTCAGGCAGTTGATGATCACCAGCAAAGTGGTTGTCCCCAGCACAAGCCTGGACACGTCGCGGCTGTGGAACTTGTACAGGGCGCTCAGGATGCCATTGGGAGGTATCTGCGTATATGCGTGCAGCGACGAACGTGAGCTTAAACCTTACAAATCTATCAGTTGTACACTGACAACAACGCTCGTGCGTGCCAGCAGCTGGTACATACCTGGTTGCCATAAGCCCAGAAGCCACCGATGGCGATGGGGTATAGGCAGAGCGCGATGATGGCGTATGCTACCTTAACGCCCTTCCACATGGGCACATGAGAAGGATGTTTCAGAGTCGACGGCATGGTGCCCTGCAAAGCAAACACACTGAGATCAGTGACCTTTATTTCCCCACCATTTTCCATCCATCGTGCAGTATACTGCAGCAGTGGGAAAGCAAGATACATAGATAGATATGTTTCTTGACTAACTTGAATCTCCAGGACGACATTGTGACCCCGGAAAGCGAATGCAATGATTCCGAGGCCATTGACGATGCCAAGTGCGGCGTCCACGTCGTTGGGGGCCTTGACGGAGTCGTAGGACACGCCGGCCACCCTGCCCTTGGCCACGGACACGGTCCAGATCATGGTGCAGTAGGCGACGGCGGCGGTGGCGCCCACCAGAGACACGCCGGCGATGGAGTTGAGGTTGGGGAGCTGGGACAGCAGCACGGCCGCGCAGACGAAGACCAGGTACCACTCCACGGTGGTGAGCTGGTGCGCCAGGCACGACTCGCCGCACGCGATGCTGAACAGCATCTTCATGCTGCTGCCGCCGACGATGATGAGCGCCGTGCAGATCCCCGCCGACAGGTACACCACCGGGAGCATCGCCAGGATCTTGGCCCACTTGTCGCCTGAGGATATACGTATAGGACATAAGCTAAGCACGCGACAAGAGAAAATGGGCGGCCATGCATGTTGCTGACATGAACCTTGCCGTACGCAAAGACAGAAGAAAGAATCGGCGTGCGTGATCTACGGAAACGTACCGAAAACGGTGCTGGCGAGGTGCATGTATCGGCTGTACCGGATGCCACCGGCGACAGGCTCGTGGAGCCTAACGAGCAGCCACAGCGTGTAGAGCTGCCACCCGAACGCCAGGGTCAGGCAGATGAGCGCCCACGTCCTGCATCAAGAACCAAACAACAGCACGTCCAATCTGATCAACCACCGTCCGCCGGATCTAGCAACGAACAACCACGCACGAACGCACAGGACGGACAGACATGGACGACGCGCTTACGTACCATCCGAGGGAGGCGAAGGCCGTGGGAAGCACGAGCGCCTGGAATCCGATCCCGGAGCTGAGGTTGTGGAACGCGGCGTAGTAGGCGTTGCCGCCCGAGACTCGGTGATGGGCAGCCAGGCGTCGCGCGGGTCCGCGAGCCGCGTGATGTTGCCGACCGCCTTGACTCCCGCCACCGCCTTCCTGACAGGGCTAGCGAGCGGCGTCGCCATGGCGCGCAGCGGCGACGCCATGGCGCGGAAAGGCGACGCCATGGCGTGCAGCGGCGACCGGCCGCCGCTGGGCGGCTCCCGTGGAGAGTGTATCTGCGACGGCGGGGTCGACACCGGCGGTGGGCGCGGCGTCGGCGGCGCCGACTGCACCTCGCTGATCGCGTCCTGCTTGCTCGTGGACGACATGGTGGCCGACCGCTCTGCCGCGCTGCACGCGCCCGCGGGCTATGTTGGTGTCTGGACTTGTGGTTGGGTAATTTGGGTTGGTTGGTCCGGCGACCGGAGCGGTTTGCCGGGACGCGAGATTTATAGGTGGGTTTTGCCACTCGACTCGATCATGCACAGAGAAGGGTTGGTGAGCCTGAACTGGTGAGTCACGCGGCGTTGGTGTGTGTGGACACGTCAGCCGGGCGTTCCCTGGGCCTGCCGCCAGCGAGTGAGCGAGCGAGCGGTGCAGGAAAGTTGACTCGGGGACGAGGCTGTCACACACACACAGTGACACAGGTCCTAGTGCACGTCATATTATATCTCGGGTAGACCGTACTCAAACACATGCCGGTTTACCAGTCACCGGTGTGGGTTGGTACGGCTTGGGCAGGTCGGTCAGGTCCGCGCTTGTGTAAGGTGGCCGGGATATGATGATATGGGTTCTGTGTGTGGGCAATGCATGCATGGGCCAGCATGTTTTCTTCTGGCTATGAGCGATAGGCGTCGTGAGAGGGATGGTCCTAGCCGGCAGCACCACCGACCACACTGTTAAGTTTCGGTGCACTATAGCGACTGGTGCAGCACGGTGGATCCCCATGTCGTACGTACGAACGTGGTTCTTGCTTCGTGTGGTCGATCCGTGGACGCACAACTCCTTGTTTGTTCTGATCTTTTTCAAAATTTTCTTTCTCAGGCACCCCGCGTCCGCGTTGGATCATCAGAATCGTCACATCGTCGCGAGAATCATGGAGTTGGATGGATGGCACTGGCGTCGCTGTCGCCTTGTCTTGGTAACGGGGGAAGTCAAGTTTGTCGGGGTCCAACAAGATGACTACTCTTAGCAAGCATCCGCGGGACACGCATGCAGGCTACCAGATGTCCAGATGCATCAACCGTGATGGTGTCGGCGTCAGTGCACGAACGAGTGATCGAAACGCGCCCGTCTCCTGCCGGCCGGCGGATCGATGTGGGCTTGGCACCTCTGTCGTCGTCGGTTCATCGCGCGCGCGCAATCAGAGACGTGAGACTCCACTACTCCGTTTCCGTAGCAACTAGCAAGGGACGATTCGTGGCAGATATTATGATATGGAGTACTGTCGAAGCGTCGAGTGATGATCGCTCTTTAACATATACTGTACATACAAAAGGGGCGATTGCCGGATTGGACACGGACGCGACCTTGGAGTCCTCTCCTACCTACGAGTACTTCCTAGTGAGGAGATCGATTGATCTAGCGCATATCTCCGCTATATTCTTTCCCCAGCATGCATGCTACCACTTGAGTACTTTCTTGTGACTTGTGACGAAATAGGAAGCAGCTACCCAATCCAAACCTAAATTTGTGCTCCACCAGTACTGCTGATACTTGAAAAATATGCCAAGGCGTTATCGCGAAAAAAAAAAGTACTGCTGATACTGATGCAAAGCGACAACTGCTGAACTAGTAGCTCTCTTGTAATCAATACGTCACTTTCAATGGCAGATACCCTATTTTTAACAAATCAATCAAATGGCAGTTACCAGGAAGGTAGGAAGAAATGCGACAGATGCGTGTTTATCACCCTGCGTCAACACTAATGAAATTGAAAACCATGCATGCATACAAGTCTAATTAAAGAAATTTAAAACGTTTACAAAGATCACATCCTAACAACTACTAGTATGAATGAATCATAGTTTGAATATATCGTCCACGCATGTCAAAAATAAAGGTCCATGAATCCAATGATGAAAGCAGCCCGGGTTGGTATACGTATAGTACTTTCGAAGAAGACTATAGCACAGAGGTTTCTTCCATCCGCCCAGAGGCAGCAAAGATGCATGTTTTCAGGTAGTCCGACCGTAGGGTGGTTGCAAATAAAACCAAGTCCGGGGCATTGACAAACGGACAAATATTCCCTTTGGTCGCAGTCGCCGGCATGGACGACAAGCTAGCATCGTCTGAGATAAACTAATCAAGGGTTAGTTGTTGCCGCCATCTTTGATGGTTGGTGAACGATCGAGCTAGCTAGGGCCGGTTTAATTTTAGGTCTCGCAGGGGTTGTTAAGTGCGTTTGACAATGCTTAAGCACACCAACAACCGTAGACCGTAGTATGTACTAGTAGCACTCAAGCGGTGAAGCCCCTTGCATGCCATGCATGGTTGGGTGGCAAGCCAAGTCGACCCCATCCATCGGCATCGTCACCAATCCCCGGCACCTCAGCTGGTGTCGTGTGTGGACTTGTCAAAGGCGAGCGGCAAGCCGTGGAAAACTGGCATGCCATGATGAAAACGATCGAACGACATCGATCGAGTGGGCTCGCAGGCACGCCGGCCGCACACAAATGCATGTCGCTAGCCGGCGAAAAAAGCGAAGGCGATTCGAGTCGAGTCGAGAGAAAAGCAGGGGTTAGGGGCAAAGCAAAGCAACGGAAATGGCACGAAAAGCAGATTTTTTGTTTTGTTGGGTCCGTTTCGTTCCTGTTGTAGTGGAGTCGTTCTAGTCTAAAAAGGCCGACCGGTGCGCTATCGTACGTCGAGACGGGTAGAAAGGAAGGGTGCGTGCGTGGCCACGTCATGCGTGCGTGATGCGCTGACACGAAACGAAAGGCAGTCCGAGCCAGGGCCGCGCGCCTTCCGCTCGCCGAGGCCGAACAAGAACCTCCGGCCGGGGCCACACGGCCCACCCACCATTTCGGCCTGTGAGCCCAAGGTGCCACGCGGACCACAGCCCGCATTTGTGCCTTCGTGGACATGACAGCAGGCCAGCGCGGGAGTCTTTTTTTTTTTTTTAGATTAGAATGGGCCAGCACTTGAGCCTAGCCACACAATGGGATAAATGAGCCAGGCCTTCACCTGTGATATCTGATGGAAAAAGTCCACGTTCCCTCAAAGTTCATTTTTTTTCCTCCCTCAACCCAAAACCCGGACAAATCATCTTCCCTAACTTTTCAAACCATGCATTTTTTCTTCCTCGAGCGGTTTTGAAGGCGCTTTTGCTACAGTAACCGTGGGTTGCTACAGTACCAGCACGTTTGTCTTTTTTTAAAAAAACCAGTTGAATCTTTGAAAAATCATAAAATGAAAAAAATCTGGTTTTGTTGGACTCCACATGAGTAGATCTACATAGTGAATATATAATATGATATGCTTTAGTACAAAGTTTTTGCTACGAAAATTTTGTCTTTTTCTTTTTATTTATTTGGCTGAATCTTTGGAAAATCATAGAAAATCACAAAAAAAATCATAAAATATAAAATTCAATTTTGTTAGACTTCACATGAGTAGATCTATCCTTTAGTACAAAGTTCTATAAGGTGAATATATAATTAATTAAAATAATTCGTAGCTTCACTTCTATAATTATTTTATTAAACTAAAGTATATCATATTGTATATTCACCGTGTAGATCTACTCACGTGGAGTCCAACTAAACCGGATTTTTCATTTTATGATTTTTCTATGATTTTTCAAAGATTCAACCGGATTTTTTAAAAAAAAAAAGGACAAACGTGCTTGTACTGTAGCAACCACGGTTACTTTAGCATAAACGCCCTCAAAACCATTTCGAGGGAGGAAAAGTGCATGGTTTGAAAAGTTGGGAGAGGTAATTTGTCCGGTTTTGGAGTTGAGGGAGGAAAAAGTGAACTTGTGTGATAGTTGGGGAGGGAACGTGGACTTTTTCCATATCTGATTGAAGTGAGACGTGAAAAGGCCATCCTAGAAGGCCCAGATACGGTGGATCATAGCAGCAGAGGGCCTATTATATCTCTGTCTGTTGTTCTGTATATTCTTTGTACATTTTTTCGTCTGCAAGTCTCTTTTTTCCTAAAAAAAAACGAAGGAATAACCGTTTGGTTAACATCAGTGGATATTGTTTACTTGGAGCCACAGTTGAATGGCATCCAATGCAACAAGAGATGATCACGAATCTTCCTTCGGGCCTAAGGTTATAGCTTAGTCGTCTACGAGCTCTCCCCTGCCTCTTGTGGCCTCGGCAAAGCTGTTTGCCTTGCATCTGCCGGTAACAATAAACCCTGCTGCTTGCCGTCAAAAGAATATACGCTAACGCTCCTGTATTCTTTCCTTAATACACGCGACCTGCATCGTCGATGCACTAAACCGTTGGTTGCGTAGGCGTTGCTCTTGAGTCGTCGACCAATAGCAGGATGGCATCGATCGATGTGACCGTCGAAAAATGTTCACATGCCACCTGTCCGTGGTCTAAATCATCGAAGGGACAAAGGATACAAGCATAGTAATATCTGATAGAAACTGTTCTATCCCTGGAGTCCTGGAGTCTCGCTTTCTAGGATTTGGCCACGCAGCAGCAGGTTGTTAAATTCTCCCTCTTCGTTCTGATAGGAAGTTGCTGTCGAAGAGCATTTGTCTGCGGAAAAACAAATTAAACGGTCTTTGGCCTAACCTGCAACTGCAAGGTGCAGGGACCGATTCCTTTCGGCTGAAGCGTTCACCTTTCACATCAAATCTAAATAAATATCATGCTTCTTCTCTTTTTGCTGCATATATATTATTGTGCTTTTAATCCTCTGTATTAGCTATGGCCTTCTTTTAGTGTAGAGTAGTTTTTTTTTTCGCATGCTAATTGGTGAAGCTCAAAGACATATTATATATGTAAAACAAGGGAGCCAAGAGCTGACATCATTTTGCCATATATATTTTCTTTTTGTTGGTGAGAACTGAGAAACAACACAATTGTCTTGTCCCCTCCAATCCAATCAGAACGATATTTTTGAAACGATTTTTTTTTTTTGAAACGAACAAACCAGAACGATATGGTTATTCTTGATGCATATCATAGCCTCTTTTAGTCATGTATCGTTTATCAAACTCATGACTTGTGAACTATACTTTATAGACCCTTTCCATAATGGTCAGTGTGAGAGATGTACGCAAGCTGGCCTACGCTGACCATCACTCTTCTAATTTGTCTGGGTCGTTGAGTCAAATCTCAAATATATCTGAAATCTTCTTGTCAACAAAATTGATGCGAGTTTGCTAAACACCAGGGGTGTGCGCATCGTCATAGACTCATAGTTTATCCTCAAAATTCTTGACACCATTCAATCTCCAAACAACTTCTTGGCGTATTCACGAGGAATAAATTAGTCAGAAAAAAATTCTTCCCCTACTCGCGTTGTTTTTTTCTCACATGCAGCCATGCAGGGTACCAAACATTGTCGTCACACAATATATTGGACAGAGATGGGTCAAATGCTTGTGGTGTTTCATAACTATCACTGGTCCTAATCAAACCCCCAAATGATAAAAAATATGTTGATTGTGTAGTGTATACCAGCATGTCCACTTGTTATTTATCGGAGCCTTGCAAAAAAAAAAAAAAATAAGCCTTCGCCTTTATTCCAAGTAGTCAAGAAACCTCAAATTTTTGACCGGGTCTTCAGCTTCATATAAATCAGTTGAAAATTATATAAATACACGGTACCTGAATCAATGTCAGATACAGGCCGCAATCAACAGGCACATTCTCCATTTTTTTTCTCTCTCTATTTTTGGCAACTCTAATGCAAGGTCTATTTGAATGCTCTCCTCTAAACTTTAGAGGTGAAGTCTTTAAACAAGTGATCTAAAGTTAGCTCCAAACTTTGGCTCACCTCATATTATTATAGCTTTTTTTTTTTACAACATAGTATTATTGTAGCTTTAGATATTAAAACTGGAGCTCAAGTGATTTAGAATGGAGCTCTAGTGAGCTCAAGTGATTTAGAATGGAGCTGTAGTGATTTAGATTTTTAGAGCTCTAGTGATAAGCGTTAAGCAACAAGGCAAGATGCCATCTCCGTCCGGATCAAACTGCACATTCACCCTATAAATATTCAAGCTTGTTTGGTTGAATACAATATTAATGTAAGCTATGTACGCCCCCCCCCTCCCAAAAAAAAAAAATATAAGCCACTTAGAATTTGTTTTAAATCAACAGTAAACAAATTTATAGAAATACATACTGATATCTTCAATATAAAATAAGTGTCCTGTTAAGACATATTGCATGGTGGATTGAATGTAACTAATTTGTTGCTAACATTTTGACCGTACAATTGATCAATTAAATAAGTTTGGCTTTGGATACAACCAAAACGACTTTATACTTTGAAACGGATGGAGCATCGTGTTGTAGGGGAGGATATCTATGAAAGGCGACGAGTATAGACCTAAGCAAAAGTTTATAATAATGCATCAAGAAACTTGATATTCTGAAATTTTTCAAACAGGTTAGTAAGAAAGACAAATGACCAGACTGCACGGCGCTTGTTCGTTTTGTTAGCTTGTACTTATCGGCCTAGCTTATCATAGATTCATGGTGACATGCATGATCTCACAGTAAAATAGCATCAGCCAGCTCATCAGCCAAACAACAAGCCTGACAATGGTATATCACATAGTGCACACATTCATAATGGTTCTGAGCTATGACTTTATCGAGTTCTGCTGAGTTTAATTATAATCGTGGAGCCGTGTATGCGGCGAAGCTAGCTCAATGTCAGCCTCGTCATTTCAGCAGCAGCTGATCGGCCATTCAAGAGCCGCCGAGCCGGAGGGCAAAACAGGGGTCGTAGTCTCGCCTTCGTCCCTTCGAGCTCGTGTTCCATATATTAAAACGACTCCTCTCGTGCTCCACGTGTAGACATACATAGTTCTAATTTGTAGCAAACCATGTGATGCACAGAGCGTAAAATGTCGGGAATATTCGCCTGATCAGTTTATCCATTTCGATGTTTTTTTTTTTTTTTTTTTGTGTGTGGCGACTGGCGAGCAGGCGAGGAGCGATGAATGCGAGAAGGCGTTTAGCTGGTGAGTAGCAACCGTCTGGTTGGTGTGTTCCATTCAATTCCATGGCCTCATGCTGCGAGAATCACAGGGGCAAGGGAATCTACAGCGCTGCCCACCTATTACATTCAACGTACTCACAAGAAGAGGGCCAGCAGCACAGCACGATACAGAATCTTTTGCCATATTAGTGTTGTCATCATCAAGGCAACTCTATCGAGCATATTCAGCGAACTTTTTTGATATCAAGGTCTCGTTTAGATGGCAAAATATTTGACAAAAACACTGTTCTACCTTCTGTAGCATTTTTGTAGCACTTTCATTTGTATTTGGTAAACATTATCCAATCATGGACTAACTAGGTTCAAAAGATTACTCTCGTGATTTACAACAAAACTAGCGAGAAACCGAGAGTCAGGTCTGCTCCAGAACTTCATGCCATGCATGTAGTGCACCATGACTCCGTTGCCTACCAAGCTATAAATGCATGCCATATTCCCACCCTATTTATGGACCTTTGCTTCACAGGTACGTCCTCTCTCTCACACACACAATCTAAGATCGATGAAATTATTGGAAACATATTAACTTTTGTAGTATATCAAATTGGTAAACTATAAAAATATGTATCTTATGTTGTTGGATTAATACCATAAGCATTATATATTTTTAGAAGCTTGGTTAAACATATTAGTTTAACTTAGGATAATTTAAACTCCACAACATATTTTTGGAAGAGGAGAGTGTATTCCATTGGCTCATGCGCGTGGCGTGAGGGATGCCTGACTTGAGATGAAGTTGTTGCTGTTATATTTGTTTAGATCTATCTATCTTGCTGTTATATTTGTTTAGCTAGCTCTATCATTCGTGGTGGTGGGGTTGGCGGGCGTCCAAGTTTTGCTGGGTTGGTGCAACCGTGCTGCATATGCTGACCATTGCATTAACGCCTGAAGTTCTGTCGATGCTGCTGCTAATGTCATAGTGTTAATTTATCAGTGCTAACTATGACGCAGCAAATCTTCACTTGCGGTAAGCAAAAAAATAAGGTTAATGCCATATGACAAGCTAGCTACACGAGCAAGCAATGAGTGGCCAGGGCTCATGTCAGCAACCCTACACCTGGGCTACTGAATCTCACACCAATTTCCTCTAGAATCCTCTAGAACCTGGGACTGGGTACAAGGGGAGAGAGGAAGAGCTCGGGAAGGAAGAACAGAACTACCAACTAGTACATGAAAGGTAAAGGTAAAGGTAAGATGATAATTGATATTTTAGTTGATGATCTGCCTTGGACCTCTTGCTTGGCTTAAGTAGGTGGAGTCGCCCTTGCACAGCCTGGGATAGTTGGGCCCACCTGGCAGGCGGTACCTGACATTCCTCCCTCCTTAAATGGCGGCTTTCCCACAAGCCGCTACAGTGATCTTCGATGTTCTTGATGACGAGCAGGCTTGACTTGCTAGAAGATATCATCCGGGGTCATGCGCACTTCCATGCCCTCCGTGACCTTCGGAACGAGTTCCATGCTAACCACCGCATCTTTGAACGCCGCTTGGCAACTGGTAGAAGGGACTGCCACCACACTTTCGCTGTGCAAGGTTGGATGGTGTAGGAGCTGAACGCATGCTCATGGTGCTGGACTTCACTGATGAGGATGGAATGCTCGATGCCGTGGCCGAAGGGGACGACGATGATGTAGCTGAAGTTTATGTGCAGCTCAGCCTTCGTGCACGGTAGCAGCGTGTGTAGGAGCCCCAGAGCACCCGCTGCAGCCTTCACCATCGCTATGACACCAAAGACCTTGAAGAAGTACTCAGCGGCATGGGTGGTGCCTTGCAACGAACACTTGTTGGGCGTCCATTTGGTGGGGTAGTAGTTGCGGCGCGGATGCCCTCGAGCCGCAGACTTGACATCCACGGCAGTGTTCGTGCGAGACCTCCAAATGTACGTGGACGCAGAGCATGGTCTTCATCACACCGAGCTCCGGTGAGGGATCGCAACATCATCTCGGCAGCCCACGGCGACGGGTCAGTCAAGACCACGAGATGGGCTCAAAACGAGGAACGCGTGCCCATCATTGTGCGCCGACGCGAACGCCCACGGTGGACTTTTAACGCGTTGGCCACCGAGCACGCGATGCACGGGTCGAAGCCGGCGGGGATGACGAGGTTGGGGCGGCGCCGCGTGGCTGGGCGGAGGAAGGAGCGCCGGGTGAGTCGCCTTGCGTGGAGGGCGCCGCCGCTTCGGTGTCGAGGCGCGAACCGCGTTACGGCTTCTGGCCGCCGCGACACCGCCCGCACGGTTGGCGAGAGCCATGGGGACGCCATACGCGACGCCGGAAAGCGAACGCTCCGCCACGCAGTCTTCATGCACCGAACACGCACGCGCAGCGACGACGAGCCGGATGGCGCGGTCCGCCTCCGCGATGCGTAACCCGCGGATCTCGGACTTGGAGCCAGGGTCGATCGGGTTGTCGGTGATGTCGTAGGCGTTCTCGGAGGCCGCCCGGCGGATCCTTCCGCCCACCGCCCGCCGCCGCGCACTCGCCGGTCCACGGTGGCGGCGTGCTCCTCGGTGGCTCGCGACCGCCGCGCCTCCGAGGCAATCGCAAAGACGCCGTCGCGGCATGGAGGGCCCAGCGCCGGGACGGTGCGAGAGGGTTCCCCCGCGGAGCTTGGGGAGGAACGCCGCGGTGGGGATGCCGTTGTCGGCGAGCGCACCGCAGGGATGCCGCTGTCGGCAGAGCGCCGCCGCAGGTGACCGATGCCGTGCTCGACGAAGGGGTGGACGCCCCGAACTCCCGTGAGGATGCTCGAGAACGGAAACGGCGCCGGTGATGACGCGGCCCGGTTGGCCCACGCTTGGCTTTCCCCGGTGTCGATGACGACGCCCGCGCCGTGGTCTGTGACCCAGTGGTCGAGCACCTTGCGCGCGGGCGCGGGCGGTAACCGAGGCGGCCTGGAGCCTGGCGTGGGCGGAGATGTTGGCGTCCAGCAGCTCCTGAACGCGGCCTGAAATTGTGGAGGCGTTGTGCTGGCCGCAGAACGCCATGACGCACTTGTACTCGAAGACATGTGAGGCAGTGCCGATGAAGTCCTGGGCGCCCACGCACTCACGAAGATGTGCTCACCGCATCGCCTCGAGAGCTTCACGTCTTGTGCCTTGGGAACGTATTCGCGGTGCTCGGCGCGAAGGGCGTCACCAGCCGGTGGTCCGGCGGAGCGCCGCAGCGCCGATGCGATGTTCCCGCCGACGCGGATGACGACCGCACGAAGCAAAGCGCCAAGCAGGACGCCATACGAGACGCCGACGGATGCCTCGCGCGCGGGCTCGAAGAAGAGTGCGGCGGCCTTGAACCCGAAGTCGAGGAGGTCGTCCACGTCGATGAGGTCCACGCACGCGCCAACGGCCGAGGCGGACGCGGAGGTGAACGCCGTGGCCAGCAGAGCGAGTCGAAGCGCAGATGAGCACGCCGGGCCGCCGGAAAACCGCGGGCGGAGGCAGAGGAGCTTCGCCGCGGCGACGCTGAGTGATTGGGGCATCCCGGGCGAGAGTCGCGGACGGCGTGGAGACGCTGGCACGCCCGACGACGGCCTTGAGCACCTCGGCCGCCGGTGGTCGGCGGGACCTCCTCGTCCCTCCTTTGTCGCTCCTCGCGCTGCGGATCCGGAACGGGTACTCCTCGGAGAGAGACTCCGGGGCTCGTTCTCCTCGAGCGCAGCCGTGGAGGTGTACTTGGAGGCGGTGGAGGTGAGGCGAGGGAGCTCGTCCGCGGCGGGAAGGTACTTGTGCTCGCAGAGTCCCGGAGACGGATCGAGGTGGGCGCGACCTCGGGAAGACCGTGGCCTTGCCCTCGTCCGAATCCTCTCTCCCGTCGGCGTGCTGCTCCTCCAGGGTGTGGGTGGGCGGCGTGAACAGCCTACCCCAGTTGTCGGCCACCACGACGGCCTCATCGGACTTCTGCGCCGCGGGGTCCGCTCGGGGATGGCGACGCGGGACTCGATGGCGGCAGGGGCGCCTGCTCCCGAGCATCCCACCGGGCCTCGATCTCGTCGAGCCCGCGGAGGATCCGGGCAAAAGCGAGCTCGAGGTATAGATCCATGGCGAGGATCGACGGAGTCGATACCACCGCCGGCAACCCTACACTGGGCTCTTTGAATCTCACACCAATTTCCTCTAGAATCCTCTAGAACCCGGGACCTGGGTACAAGGGGAGAGAGGAAGAGCTCGGGAAGGAAGAACAGAACTACCAACTAGTACATGAAAGGTAAAGGTAAAGGTAAGATGATAATTGATATTTTAGTTGATGATCTGCCTTGGACCTCTTGCTTGGCTTAAGTAGGTGGAGTCGCCCCTTGCGGCTCGGGATAGTTGGGCCCACCCTTTGGCGGTACCCCGACATTCCTCCCTCCTTAAATGGCGGCTTTCCCACAAGCCGCTACGCTGATCTTCGATGTTCTTGATGACGAGCAGGCTTGACTTGCTAGAAGATATCATCCGGGGTCATGCGCACTTCCATGCCCTCCGTGACCTTCGAACGAGTTCCATGCTAACCACCGCATCTTTGAACGCCGCTATAACCGGGTAGAAGGGATCGCCACCACACTTTTTCATTTGTGCAAGGTTGGATGGTGTAGGAGCTGAACGCATGCTCATGGTCTTTGGACTTCACCGATGAGGATGGAATGCTCGATGTCGTGGGCCGGGGGGACGGCGATGATGTAGCTGAAGTTTATGTGCGGCTCGGCCTTTCGCGGCACGGTAGCGGCGTGTGTAGGAGCCCCTGAGCACCCGCCGCAGCCTTCACCATCGCTATGACACCAGCACCCTTGAAGAAGTACTCGCCAGCGGCATGGGTGGTGCCTTGCAACGAACACTTGTTGGGCGTCCATTTGGTGGGGTAGTAGTTGCGGCGCCGGATGCCTCTCGAGCCGCAGCCTGACATCCACGGTGTTCAGGCAGAGACCTCCAAATGTACGTGACGCAGCATGGTCTTCATCACACCGAGCTCCCGTAGGACTGCAACATCATCTCGGCAGCCACGGCGACGGTCAAGACAAAGACGAGATGGGCTCGAAACAGGAACGTGCCCATCATTGCGCGCTCGACGCGAGAACGCCCACGGTGGACTTAACGCCGCAGCCGAGCATCGCGATGCACGGGTCGGCCGGAAGGGATGACGAGGTTGGAGACGCCGCGCGCGGTGGCCGTGGAGGAAGGAGCGCCGGGCGAAGTCGATCTTGCGGGGAGGCGCCGCCGCGGTTCGGGCGGCTGCGCGAACCGCGGTTACGGCTCGCGCCGTCGCGGACACCGCCGCACGAAGCGAAGAGCCATGGGGACGCCATACGCGACGCCGAGAGCGAACGCTCCGCCACGCAGTCTTCATGCATTGAACACGGCCGCGCAGCGATTGACGAGCCCCGGATGGCGCGCTATCCGCTCCGCGGCGCGTGAATCCCGCGGATCTCGGACTTGGAGCCAGGGTCGATCGGGTTGTCGGTGATGTCGAGGCGTTTCTCGAGGCCGCCTGGCGTGATCCTTCCGCCCACGTACTGCCTCGGCCCGGGCAGACTCGAGCCGGTCCACGGTGGCGGTGCTCCTCGGTGGCCGCGACCGCCAGCGCCCGAGGCAATCAAGAAGACGCCGTCGCAGACATGGAGGGCCCGGGGCCACGACGGTGCCGCAGGTTCCCCGTGGAGCTTGGGGAGGAACGCCGCGGTGGGGATGCTTGTTGTCGGCGAGCGCACCGCAGGGGATGCCGTTGTCGGCAGAGCGCCGCAATGGACCGGATGCCGTGCTCGACGGCGGGGTGGACGCCCGAACCGGGTGAGGATGCTCGCGAACGGAAACGCGCCGTGATGACGCAGTGCTGCCGCCCACGCTGGCTTTCCCCGGTCGGCGACGACGCCGCCGCCGCGGGCTGTGACCCGTGGTCGAGCACCTTGCGGGCGGGGGCGCGGGGCGGTAACCGAGGCGGCCCGAGCCCGGGCGTGGGCGGAGATGTTGGCGCCCGCCAGCCCCGAACGCGCCCGAAATTGTGGAGGCGTTATGCCGGGCCGCGAGTAACGCCATGACGCACTTGTACCGAAGACATGTGAGGCGCGTGCCGATGAAGTCCCGGGCGCCCACGCACACTCGGAAGATGTGCTCACCTCGACTCGCCAGAGCTTCACGCCTTGTGCCTTGGGAACGATTCGCTCGCTCGGGCGAAGGGCGCCACCGCCTTCGTGGTCCGAAGCGGAGCGCGCAGCAGCGCCGATGCGATGTTCCTCGCCGACGCTGATGACGACCGCACGGCAAAGCGCCACGGCAGACGCCATACGAGACGCCGACGGATGCTTCGCGCTGGCTCAAGAAGAGTCGCGCGGCCTTGAACCCGAAAGTCGAGGAGGTCGCTCCACGCCGATGAGGTCCACGTCGGTCGCGCCAACGGCCGGAGGCGGACGCTGAGGTGAACGCCGCGGGCCGCCAGAGCGAGTCGAAGCGCAGATGAGCACGCCGCGGGCCGCCGAAACCGTGGGCGAGGCAGAGGAGTTTCGCCGCGCGACGCTGGAGTGATTGGGGCATCCCGGGCGAGAGTCGCGGACGAGCCGCGGAGACGCGGCACGCCGACGACGGCCTTGAGCACCTCGCCGCCGGTGGTCGGGCAGACCTCCTTCGTCCCTCCTTACGCTCCCGCGCTATGATCCGGGAACGGGTACTCCCTGAGAGAGACTCCGGGGGGGCTCGTTCTCCCCGAGCAGCCGTGGAGGTGTACTTGAGGCGTGGAGGTGAGGCGAGGGAGCTCGTCCGCGGCGGAAGGTACTTGTGCTCTCGGCAGAGTCCCGAGATCGGATCGAGGTGGGCGCGACCTCGGAAGACCGTGGCCTTGCCCTCGTCCGAATCCTCTCTCCCGTCGGCGTGCCGCTCCTCCAGTGGTGGGTGGGCGGCGTGAACAGCGGCACCCTGGGCTTGTCGGCCACCACGACGGCCTCATCGGATCTGCGCCGCAGGTCCGCCGGGGATGGCGACGACGCGGGACTCGATGGCGTGAGGGGCGCCGCCGCTCCCGAGCATCCCACCGGGCCTCGATCTCGTCGAGCTCGGGAGGATCAGGGCAAAAGCGAGCTCGAGGTATAGATCCATGGCGAGGATCGACGGAGTCGGGATACCACCGTCAAGAACCCTACACTGGCTATCGAATCTCACACCAATTTCCTCTAGAATCCTCTAGAACCCGGGATTTGGGTACAAGGGGAGAGAGGAAGAGCTCGAAGGAAGGAAGAACAGAACTACCCACTAGTACATGAAAGGTAAAGGTAAAGGTAAGATGATAATTTATATTTTAGTTGATGATCTGCCTTGAACCTCTTGCTTGGCTTTGGGCCCACCCGGCGCGCGGTACCGACAGCTCATCGCTTACTATTCGAGAAAAATCATTGTAAACTTTTTGGTACCGCGGGACAGGACACTCCAGTGGCACGCAGATGATGCGCCGGTGCAGTAGTGTACGGCGTAAATCGAGTGCCAGCCAGCGCCGGACGTGCCGGGCTCCGCCGTGGACGCTTTGTCCGCCACTCCTCCGCCTGCCACCGGAATATGGGTCGGGGATCCGCGCGTGTCCCCAGAAAGGCAGGAACCAACCCGCCCCGATGAAATGACCCACCCCGACGACCGACCCTGCGTGATGAACGAACAAAAAGCCTCAAAGGTGAAGGAAAACGTCGAGTAATGGAACCGCCCGTGACTGCAAGTTGGCAAGGGCGCAAACCATGCCCGTCACCGCCCTGCAGACACTCCAGCCGTCCAACACAGCGCATCCCCAGGTCCCAGCTGCTCCTCCTATAAAACCCACAGCCTCTTCTGACCCGCCCACTCGGCACGGCAAACAAAAGGCAGTGGAACACACACACGCGAATGATGGCCGGGTACCGGCGCGCCATCTCGTTCCCGGCACCGAAGCCCGCGGCCGACGGCGCGTTGGCGCTGGCGACCGCGAGCGACAAGCTGGCCACGTACCGCATCCGGTCGTCCAGCCTCCCCTGCCGCTTCCACCCGCTGCTGCTGCAGCTGGACGACGACGTGGCCGAGCTGCGCCTCGTGATCGGCCAGACGTCGCCGCCCTGCGGCCCGTCGTCCACGGCGTCGGCGTCGGCGTCGGCGTCGTCCGTGTCCGCGGCGGCGTCGCAGGTGTGCCGGGTGCTGGTCTCGCTCTCGGAGCTGCTGCACCACCCGCAGGCGCAGGAGCCGCTGCGCCGCCTGGGCCGGTCGTCGCGCCTCGCTGAGCGGCTCCTGGACGACTTCCTCCGCCTCGCCGACGCGCACGGCAGCTTCCGCCAGGCGCTCGTCGCGCTCGCCGCGCTCCAGGCCGAGACGCGCGCCGCGCTTCGCAGAGGCGGCGACCCGGCCAGGCTGGAGTCCGCGTCGCGCGCGCAGCGGCGCGCCGCGCGGGACCTCCCGCGCCTGGCCGCCGCCGTGCGCGCCGTGGTCGCCAGGGCACCCGCGCCGCTCCCCGAGGGCCTCCCGGCCGACACCGCGGCGCCCGCGGCCGCGGTCGCCGACGCCACCGTCGCCGTGGCGTCCGGCTCCGCGGCCGTCTTCTCGGGCCTCGCCTCGCTCTCCAACTCCGCCGCCTCCGCACGCGTCGTCGAGGTCGCGTCCACGCCGTGCTGCGTCACCGCACCCGCGAGACTCGCCGCCGCCGGCTCGTCGTCGGACGCGCCGAGGACCTGCCGCCACCGCATATGGTGGGTGGCCGACCTCGTGCGCTGGATGTCGCGCGCCAAGCGGCGGTCCGCCGAGAAGCAGAACGGCGGCGACGAGGACGAGTCCTCCACCGTGCAGCTCCGGTCGGAGGCGCGCATGAAGCCCGAGGAGAGGGCGCGGAAGGCGGCGTTCGAGCGGCACGAGAACTTGGAGCGCTGCATCGCCAACGTCGACGGCAGCGGCGAGAAGGTGTTCCGAGCGTTGGTCAACACCAGAGTGTCGTTGCTCAACATTCTCAGCCCGGGCTTCTGATGTCCATTGGATCACTCACTCGAACGGAAATTTCAGAACTTTATTCTAGCTCGCGTGCTTGGACAAAATCTGTACATATAGGAAAATGCCGTCATGGAGTCAATCTGTTCGTTCACCTGCATCTTTCAAGAGATTTGCTTTGAAACACAGCTTGGCGTTCTGAATTGCAAAAGTCGCAACTTTTGGCTGTGTGTTCTTCTAGTCAACAACGGATCGAATCCTAATGCAGCATTCTTCCTCGAAGTCTTCGTTATCCTGACTACACAGAGGGCATATAGATTGATTGATGCTTATTGAGATTTTTGCAAACAATACAAACAGAATATACCATGTGCTCCCTCGGCAAATCCGCTGAAGAATTTTGATGGCCCATGGCTCCTTCCACCTACGAGTACCTTGAAATAGAATACTCGTGACAAAGCGTTTGGGCCTTGTTTAGATGGCTAAAAATTAGAACCGTATGTCACATCGGACATCAGAAGACGTTTCGTTTGTTAGTGGTAAATATTATCGCACCATGGAGTAACTAGGTTCAAAAGAATCGCTCTCACAATGTATATCTAAACTGTGTAATTAGTTATTTTTTTTACCTACATTTAATACTCTAAACATATGTCTTTTGGTGTATTTAATGTGATGTGATGGAAAGAAAGTGGGGAAAAGGTTAGAAATTTTAGCCATCTAAACAAGGCCATCCAAAGGGTGCAGACAGACTGCAGCGGCCAAAATTTGGACGGATAGTAAATGCATGTCACATCGTACACTTTAACACGTTTCGTTTGTTAGGCCTCGTTTAGATGTTAGGAATTTTAGCAAAAGTAACTTCTGGAACTCCTGTAGCACTCCTGTAGCATTTTCGTTTGTTTGTGGTAAATATTATCCTATCATAGGGTAACTAGGCTCAAAAGAATCGTCTCGCAATGTACATCTAAACTATATGATTAGTTACTTTTTTATCTACATTTAATACTCCAAACATATGTCTTTTGGTGTATTTAATGTGATGTGATGGAGAGAGGGAAAAAAATGTTAGAAACTTTAGCCAACTAAACGAGGCCTTATTAGTGGTATAAATATTATCCTACTATGGCGTAACTAGGCTTAAAAAAATCGTCTCGCAATGTACATATAAAACTGTGTAATTATTTTATTTTTATGATGGAGAATATTCTTTTTTGCTGGAATTTGGAAAGGAATTTTGGATGGTAAACACAAATCTGATCCATCCATAGACTAGTGGAAGGCGCGAGCCTTTGCGCGCTGAATCAATAGGCAAATTTTGGAACAAAAGGATGATTAATATATATACTGGGGCAATTACACAAGCTTAATGGTACTGGGGAACTTACACAAGCTTAAGGGTACCTGTAGTTTTTACACTGCTGTCACAGACAATTTACAAAAGGCTATCTTGTTGTCTGCATTGGCTACTGCGAAGGAAATGTTGCATCTGCATCCACCGTGCAAGTCAGCTTTCAATAACCAGCGACTGCATTTGATCTGGTTCTCAAGTGCTCAATATTTTTTTGACCGAATTTGTAGGGAAATCCCCTATCTAATTGTTTTGCTTTTCAATTAAATGAAAGAATGTAGAGTACAAATGGAAAGGAAAAGACAAGCCAAAATTACATAAGGTTCTCTCTTCAGGAAACTATAAGAGGTTTTTCCTACTTGGTTTGGCCTTGGTACAAACCATGCCAAATTCCTTGAATGAGAGTTTCCAATCATCTAAGTTGACTCTCCCATTATCAAAAATCATAGTCTCATCTGGAGGAGAGTAAATTGTTTTTTTAATGCACTGAAATTCCATTTCCATCGTTGTATCCTGCATTTAGCAATCAGAAACAACACAAAATGGATCAAGCAAATCTAGGCAGAAATAAAGGAAAATGTAGCAGAAAAGGGCCAATGCACATTTGTGTAACCTTCACCATGGATATATATGAACTATACCTTAGCAAGGGAAGAGGTCTTAGCGGCACTTGATAGGCCGAAAGGAGGGACTCATCAAAGGAGGATTTGCAGACTCGGGTAGGTAAGCAAGAAAGTAGACTCCTTCATCGGGCCGTGGTACTTCTGAAATCTATCTCAGTAGGGAAAAGATTCATAACAATGCAGTGTCATGGCCTTGCTCTCCATGGTTCAAAATAAAGGAAGGAGAATGATAACATGAGAACCGAAGCTCCGGGATGCACACGGAAATTCCATTCCATTTAGCCTAAAACCTTTTTGGAGGTTTCAGATATAATCTTGAAATTGTTTCTAAGTTAAAAATAAACTCGAGGCAGCCTGAGAAACCATGGAAATAACAATTGCGAAGTTTATGTATTTGGCTTTGATGTATTGTAGAGAATAATCAGCAAGCGGCTTTAGGTTGCCACTGACAGCCATGCCAGCCTTCTCCAACCCTAGGATTAGAAGATCAAATGACATAAATAACAGATAGGTACTACACACATAGATATTGCATGAATTTATATTGGTTTAGCATTTGTGCAGTTAGGAGTTGTCTAGGTCCAAAACTAAGGACCTATAATGCACATCGAGATATTAGCTGTTATTTCATATGCAAACCAGAGACCCACTTGGTCTAATTGTTCTTCCATCATCATGATAGCACTACTAAATTGATTTTCAAACCGTACCATTGCATTCATCACAAATTCAAATTTGAATTGTGCAATGTAGTAAACTCACCGAAAAAAAGATGACAAAGGCATACTTGATCTTAGCAAGCAGATTTTTTTAAAAAAAAATTGTGTCCTTTATTACTTGACATTCCTCCTAAAAAGCTAAGGGCACAATTATTTTTTTGAACCTAGTCAGCAGAATTCTTGCTAACAGCAATACAAACAATTTGAAAAAGGCCCGCATTTTTTTCTTCTCGCTAAAGATAAAAATATAAAATACGAGGTGTTGACATATACATCATTATGACATTTTGCTAAAGGCATGGAAACTCACAGCTAAAGTGCACTATGATCATGTGATGCTGAATATAGAAAGCCAGAAAAGTCAATTACTAACCTTAATCAGTAATATGTCCAAGTAAATATCTATACATGACATTCTTGTAAGGAATCTGAATCTGCATATATATGAAAAAAGGAGTATCAACAATACACACATGGACACCTATAAAGCAAGGTTTAACCCACTATTGTGCCAGGAATAAAACATGACATAGTTGGTGCGTGAAATCTGTGGCCAAATGTAATGAGGGGGTGGATATGTGGAAAAACAAGAAAGTAAATTGCACATTATAAGTAGGTTAAGTGCAAAACTAATACAAACAGGATATACACCCACAGTGCCTATATAAATCCGAGTAAACAGAGAGATAAATAGCAGTAATTCGTGCAAGGAAGCATCTAAATTTTTTGTTGGAGCAATGAGAAACATAAGATTTTTTTCAATGAAGATATGATTCTTAGGGGCCTCAGTTATTAATAATCATCATTTGTTTATCAACTCGGAGCTTGAAGGCATCTTTGCGAAATGGGTTATCAGAAGATGCTTGGCGACAACACAGTAGACAAAACCGGATCCAGACATCCAAGCTGTGTTGCAATGGCCAAGGTTGTAATGAGGCCAAGGTTGTTTTTTTTTTTTTGTCGGTAACCTATCCTATTGTTTGGTTCTGCTGGGGTCGAAGTGATACACCACATCGGGACAGGGTATTATTTAGCTACCAAATTTAGCAAGTTATCTTTGCAATCCCCGAACTATATATACCCTCAAGCAAGCATACGGGCACAAAGGTAATCGATGGCCGAATACAAAGGAAGAATGAGTAACATAGCAAGTCAGCTACCAAATCTATGGAAATAATTACATTGGTACGTTAAGCCAGTTTTTCTCATATTAGACGGTTTAACCGGAGATCATGTACGGATGCATAACAATAATATAGTGTTTACGCTATGTAACAAAGAAGGCTAGTCATTCGACATAAGGCCGCTTCATCTTAGACGCACCTTTGCAGAGGGTAATCCCGCAACGTATTAGCACGTAGAAGCTACACATTACTGTTTGAGGAAAAAAAAAGCTATACATTATTATACAACTTCAGGTGGATTGAGTAGCATAGAGATCAGACTTCTGCAATGTATCGAGTCAAATTCATTACCACAGACTTAAATGTTAAGGGTCAAGAAGCTATACACATGTTTTCTTTTCAGGCTGAAAGGCCTTGAATAAGTATACCTCTGAACCTCTCGAATAACAAAGCAAGATAACTAATTTGGTGACAAATGTGCATCATTGGATTTTACAAAGGAGGGAAAACATAGTTAACGTATCAAAGCTGAGGCTAAAAGTATATGTTTGGAGGGAAAATAAAGGAGGTAAGCAACCTAGCATTCAAGTGCAGGAATATTCAGACCCATTGAAATTGCAACTCTAAGCGGTCAGTGACCACTCAGAACTTTCAGACCCATTGAAATTCAGCAATCACGGAAGGCAGAAAGAAGTGCCAAAACAATAGAATTAGTAATTCGGTTAGAAAGACAACAAAAATAAATTCAACATTCCCATGATCACTTTGCACTCGAGACGAAGAAGAGGCTTGGATTTTTTTTTTTTTTTTTTTTTTTTGCCGAAAAAAGAAGAGGGGGTGGTTATATATTTAGCGGCCGGCAAGCAAACAAGAGGTAGAAGCAAATCCGATGTCCAAATTGAGATCAAACGAACGAAATAATTCTGCTGCCGTGGATACCCCATGCTTTGGGCCAAACCAAGCACAATTGTAGACAAAAGTGGAAAAAATAGAATCAACTTCAGTTAGAAAGACGGCAAAAATAAAATCAACATTCCCATGATCACTACCTCAGTTATGAGCACAGCAGACAGATGCAAAAGGAAGAATCATCATAAGCTCATAAGCATTGCCTCAGTTATGTACATAGAAAAATAAAGAGGAGTAAACTGTGGAATGATGGCCAATGATCGCTGCATGAAACACTAAACATTTATATTGTGAATTCATCACAACACTACCCTATTCCCTAAAATTAATCTAGCATCAAGAGGAGAGCGTACTCATCATTGGACATGACCAAGATACCACACCTCACTATAGTGAACATTGTGCAACCCAAGTGTTACATGCCTGTCAACTAACTGGGAGTATGTATTTAATAGGTAGCAGTGAGTTATAAAATATACCCATGTAGTAAAAAGCAGCTTACATGGTTCTTTGCTTGAGAAGCAGATGGCATGGAACCGAACACATACCATTTTAATAGGAACCACAAAGGTTGAACTCTTCGTTCCATTTGACACTAATAGTCTTGTTCATCACTCATGCTCTCAATTTCTGTGATATGCTGAAAAATAATTATAGTTAGTAGCTCCATGTATATGCAAAAAAAAAAAAAACATGGGCGACTGAATCAGAGAATTTTAAATAGGTGGTTACCTGCGTTATAACGAACAAACCCGTTGTGACACACACACAAAAAAAAAACAATTCTCAGGTGCTTCATTCTGTAAAGCAATACGACATTAGCGATGGGCTGTGTAAAGAAACACTTGCAATATAGTTTATGCAGTTGTACAAAAAAAAAATATAGTAAATATCATTCCTTGGTGGTTTTCAGAGTTCATCAGCATCAGTTTGAACCTACGCACATAGATACAGGAAGCTGAACCAAGGCACATAAAGCAAATGTGTTTCCAGCAAAAAAAAAATCAACCGAAACCCAAACTCAGGCTGCTGCTTGAAGTACCAGGATCCTTGCAGGGTGGAGAGGGAGGATCTAATGAGGAGCCATGAGACTATGGAGGAGGATAAGAGGGTCAGTACCGCCATATCCAGCCGAGAAGCTGAGCCACCACGGCGCCGCCGGCGAGAAAAGAAGGCACAGGCAGCCAGGACGCCACCGCAAGGTCTACCCACGTCCGCTCCGATGTCCCGCTGTACCTCGATGGGGCTCCCGCCCAAAGGGGAAGCTGGAGGGAGAGAAGATTCAAGGAAAGAGCCATGGGGTGGAGCAGGGAGGAGGATAGGGTGACGCATCGGCAGATGTGGTGCCCGAAGCCGAGGTCCTCCCCACCGCCGGCGAGGAAGAGGCGAAACCCTAGGCTAAACCCACCGGTCATGCCGAGGGCCGGGAGGCGCTACTCTGGGCGGCCATGGAGGAGGGGCCGCCGCGTCCGCACCAGTGCGCCGCCGTGTGGGGGCGGGCAGCGAAGGCACGGCGCGCCGGGGAAAGCAGCGGCGCCCGGAGGGCGAGGAGGGACGGAGGGAGACGGAGAGGACGAGGAAGGAGGGCGACGGGATTTTTTTTTTTTTTAGCAAAAGGTGGGCGACGGATATTTCCAGAAGGGAGGAGAAGTAGAGATGAGAAATTTTTTTCCTACTGTGACAGACCGGCAGCCCATTAGATAGCATTAATTGCATCGAGACAAAACAAAACAGTACGCTAATACAAATCTGATCGTCCACATTAGGATCGAAAGGATAAAATCTTTTTACTAACGTGGATACCCCCAGGTTGGGGCAATGCTAGCCGCATTGTAGAGGTTAAATTAGTAGTAGTACTAGACGGAGACTGTAACATCACGCGCGACACAACCTGCACAGTAGTATTATCCAGTTCACTGGTGCCCTGTCCCCTGAATGTTACTGTCGTCTCGTCTGTTGGCCTTGTTTGCACTTGTTGTTGTCACGGTTTGAGGCCTCAGGAATGCTGGATAGTACAAATCCTCTGTATATCTCCTCGTAGCAGCTCGCAGGCGGACGACGAGCACGTCACGTGCTGTCTGCACCTTGCCGGGGACATGCCTCTCGCCAAGCCTGCGAGAACATAGCTGGACGCCGCCTGTGCAGCGCAACACTGCATGCAGCTGTGCCGCTGCAGGGAGGGAGCACGCACCGGCGGCTTGCTGCTTGCTCTTGGTGGAGTGGATGGACGGCGGGCGTTCGGGAGTCGGTGCGGATTCCTGATGCGATTCCTCCCTCCTTTTTTTTTTTTCTACTTGCACATCCACGCCGCGCGCGCCCGGCCTTGTTCAGGAAAGAACCGGCGTCCCCTTCGTTCGATCTTGGCAAGCGGTACCATGTGCATGCATTTCAGCGCTGCGACGCATGTAGGATTTGTCAGTCGTCATGTGGTGCACACCACAACGACGTGGGTGTACATGTGGTGCGACTTCCTGAACTGTTTAGATTTATTTGTATCCATCTCAATAATCTATATATAGTATGTTGGAGTGAATATGAGTGTACTGTCCAAATAAGGTCATCAAACCTGCACATGATTCCTCCCAGGCCATGTTTGAAATCACATTTCCAGTTTTCAATTTGGATGAATCACAAACCTGGTTTTTAAATCCAATCCAGACGTCTGATAAAAAAATATCCAGACGCACGCATGGCACGAATCAGGCACAACCGGGGTGCGCCCGTCCGTGGTAGTTATTACCTGGTGACGTGCATGCGGCAACGACCTGCTGCTGGACGCGGCTTGCGCACGAGAAGGAGGCACCAGTGCGCCGCACGTCATTGTAAACGCTGGGCTTGACCAGCAGCCAGCCAGGCTCGCCACGCCACGCCACCGATATTATCTACAGTATCAGTTATATCAGTTCAACTTGAACCCCCTCATCTCATCCCCATGTAGGAGTAGAGAACAGAACAGATCGGAACGCCGCGACCGTCACATGCGCCAGGCGACCGGGCTCGCATTGTTTAAGCCGGAGGGAGCTAAGGCTAGATGCGTCGGCGGCGTCCCTCGGCTCGATCCATCGCCCTGGCACTGTGGCAGTGGCGGGGGGAGGGGACGCGCAGGGCTTGGCTGGTTGGTGCCCGACACGGCTGCTCCCCAGTCCCCTCGCCCCACGACTAGGATGTGGACTCGTTGCTTCCACGTCCATCAGCACCGCGCCCTCGTCTCGTCCCTTGGCAGCACCGCGCCCTCGTCTCGTCCCTTGGCTGGCCTCGCCTTTTTTTTTTTTTTTTTTTTTTTTTTGACAACGGCTCGCCTCGCCTTGTCTTCCTCGTATTCTGTCTTCTCTGTGGTCTTCCTCCCTGCGTGCTGTGGTTGTCAGGGCGCTGCCATGTCGGCCGGTGGTCGACTCGGCTCCTGGTTGAATGCAGATGTTTGATGAGTCCCGGCTCGTTCTTGATCTCGATTGAAGCTCTCAGATACGTGTCCTGAGCCTATCATCAAAAAAAAAAAAAAAAACACGAATTTCTGTCTAAAGAATCACGCCCTACATATAGAAACTCTAAAAAAAGGTTTATAACCAGCAGCCAGCCCACCCAACTCTACCAATGGATGGTCAAATTTGGATCCCATCAGAATCAGATTGGGCCGTCATGAACGTTTATATGTGGTCTTCAACTTCAAGTCCAGTCATGCTGGGCTGTATTTTAAACCAGCCCAGCCCATTTCCCTTGACATACCGGACTTCTGATATTTTTGTTTCTTCTGCAGCCCATAGAGTTCGGACTATTTTTATTTTATAATTTCGTTTATTGATATAATATTATGATAAACAGTTTTAATTGATCCTGCTACCACAACCCACAACATATAAAGCAGGGAACAACTTGAGTAAATTGCTCAAGAAGCGGAGAGCATAAATTGCTCTCTCATGCTACCTCTGCAACTGTAACCTCGGACAGAGCTCCATTTTACAGACTTCTAGTTTCGCCTAGACGCACCGAGGCAGCAGGTAGATCTTTACAAAGATTGAGTTGTTGAAGATTCTTTAATATGGTTTTAAGAGGATGGTATCCAATGCATGCTCTACTCAATCCATGGCTCCACTCCAGGCTCCAGCAGCTGCTCACTGAACCTCTCCAGGATCCCCAGTGGTTATCCTGAACCCCCTGATTACGCAGTGGGCCAAAACCAGTGTCATCATGGCCTTTGCAGTTCCTGCCTACCAACCGATGATGGGCTGTGAACGCTAACGCACATCCTGGTGTGGTGCAAATTATGGTCTTTTACCGGTAGTAGAGTAGTTCCTTGCTTTGGCTTCAGAGAATCTCTGAAAGTCGATCTGGTCAGCCAGCGACCACGCCGCACATGTTGCAAATGATGTCTGATCAGCGAGCGCAGGAGTTTGCGTGAGTTTTCAGGACAAGCTTGCACAGTACATGTAGATCTCTTCTGCTCAAGGTTCAGGTTGCATTGTGCTCTTGTAATCAATACTTTATACAGTACAAGAGAAAAATAAATAACAGCTTGGATACTTTTTTGGAGCAATCTCTGTGCATGCGATCTCCAATCCGTGATTTGGACTGTCTGTCGGTTGCCAGCGTCACGTACTCACGTGTATGCCCTGGTGCCATCGTTTTCGTTAGTTGCGGTGTGGGGGGCTTACCACACCTGTCAGGATTGTTTGGAAGTAGATGGGATGATGCATAGTATCTTCTTCGAGAACAATAACTTATCTTTGTCCATTTTCCCTCAAAAAAAGAAACTTATATCTGTGTCTATTCGTTTGCAGTTCCCGTATATACGTACAGCATCAAGAATGTTACCGAGGACTGAATTTGCCTATTTGAGCAAACATGCATGGAACGGCACTAGAATTGTTCGTTCTGCAGCCACCTTTTCCCCCCTCAAAAACACGGGGAAACAAGCTCAGAAATGGAAAGGAAAAGGAGTGAGAAATAGGAACGGCAACAGAGCAGAAATCTGAGTGAAAGCTTGGCATAGACGAGCATGTGGCCGCTTGCACGAACGACGGCTTTTAATTCGGAGTGGCCGAGTGGGGGCGACCTCACCAGCTATTGTTGCTCGCTAGTCCTCCTATGCTATGAACTGTGCTGCCACCACGCCCCCCACACACGAGGCGAGGCGAGAGCACTTATTGAGGGCGTCTCAATGGTTCTCAAATTCTTAGTTAGGAGGAATCCTATCGGCTATCAACGACAATTTACAATAAATAGCAAATTTAGATGAGACATATCAATAAAAAAAAATAAACACTATAGTTGAGAGTTATGTGAGAGAGATGTTTTCTAGGAGATTGAGCTAGATTAGATATTTATTAGTGGCTAGCTATTTGGGGAGTCGCTAGCTATTTGGTCTCTCTCCTCGATAGCCAATGAACGTGTGTTACTTTTTTATTATTTTTATACCTCATCTAGCTAATTTATTTGCAAATTGCTGCTCATAGCCAATAAACCCTCCTCCGCTAGCTATTTGATCACCATTGGAGACGACCGAGGGGAGCATAGACTTGTCTTGGGGTGCTCAAGGGTCACAACACAAGGACCCGGACCATTTTGCTAGGGATACGATCGATCGAAACAGTGTAGTAGCATGATTTTGCTGGGGGGCATTATATTGTCCCGCCGCATGAAAATCTTGGTTCAGGACGTACAGTAGGCATGTATTATTGATCTTGCTGATCAGTAGCTGTCATGTGGGCAAACGTATGGTCGGGTCGTATCTCTCTCTCTATTGACCATCCTAGCTAGCTACTTGGAGAGATTATTAACATATAGTCCTACGGTAGTATATATACTCGACTCTCATTGCACGAAGCCAAATTGTTGTCAAAAACTTCTTTTTTTATAATCGAGAAGACGGGAATTGACTATTTGTTTCGGCGAGAAGACCCGAGCATTTTGTATACCCGCTGGCAAATCCAAGGGAGCCTCGTGCATCGAGCATGACTTTTTGCAAAAGGAGAAGAGAGAAATGGGCAACGATATAACAGGGCGTGGTGATTAGTGAAACTATTACTATTTTAAGTCCCTGCAGTTATTACAGCGCAATTGTTTAAGCAAGTCAAACTGTCACTGGGTGGGTGGTATTCAGGACAGAGAGCAGTTTGTACACCATATGGTTTTTAAGTCATGCTGCTTCTAAGGGCAATATATATGGTAGGGTCTTAGACATGATGATACAAAACTCATCCCTGAATAGAGTAATCACGTGTGTGTGTTGATGTCAATTTAATTGATGGGCCTCACGCTGGCTCCAATAATCCTGAGAGCAGTGGGCGTGATGATTGATAATTGAAACAACGTCACCGCACAGCTTCAGATCGAAGCAGAACGTGCATGGTGAAGCAGGACTTGTGTGTTACGGTTCAGTGCAGTCAGATGAGCATTAGGCGATGATGACTTCAGCGTGTGGAAGTACTGTCAAGCAGCAGACACAGCAATGGCTCTCTCACTCTGTTGTTATCCTCTAAAGATGCAGAGACGTTGCCACATCTTCAAGCGTATTGACAATTGAGTACTACTGGCCAATTACATTAGGAGTCGATTGGGAACGTGATTGTATAATTATGTTATGCCAGCCCCACCAACACAAACATCATGGCACCGTTCTGCGAGCACTGTGGTCCGTGGACACTGTACCAAATCCTCTGTTGCCACCGCGTCAACTGCTCAACTCGCATGATATAGACCAAGGACCGCGCTAACCAACCCTCCCTCGTGTAGTGTTGCAGGCAAGGTGAAGGTGAAATGAAATGGCAACGTCCGGTGGAGAGAACAGGAGTGATCCTACAACTAGTAACTCAACAAGACGTACTCCGTAACCTTTTGTTGCCCTACTGGCTTGTGTTCATCATGTGGCCTAATGGCCTTCTTGTCTCAAGCGTGTACAAATGATCGTGGGTGAATGACATGCAACCTTTTCTTCAGTTCCCTAGTCCTATACTCCAATGGGAACCGATTTTTTTTTTTTTTTTTTTTTTTTTGGAATAATGATGTTTTAATAAAATTGCTAAACTAGCATTCTGTTGGCTATCCAGAAGCCGACAGGTTATCGGTCAGTGGACGGCCGACAGCCCACAGAGCCGATAGGCCTATCGGCCCGGTGGCGGATTGGACCTAGAGTTGCATTACATGATGGATTCAGCTCACAATTACGATGTTACCCATACCATGCCGTTTTGGATCTCCCAAGGTCACTGAGTCTCTCAGCTGAATCTTACAAGGTCAGGGCTAATGAAGTACTCCCTCCGTCCCCAAAATAAACGACGTTTTTCGCTTCCCCGGTAAAACATCTGCGCAAGCAATTATATATTAAAATATGATTAATATTTATATTACATAATTAGTATCATTAGAAAAATCTTTTTGGTCTAGTTTTTTAACAAATTTATTTGGAGATTTAAATCTTCTACGTATTTTCTACAAATCGAGTCAAACTTGTGTCTAAAACCCAAAACGTCGTTTATTTTGGGACGGAGGGAGTAGTATACTGTACTACACCCGAACAGTTGCAAAAGAGCAGAGGCCAGAAAATCTGAAAATAAAATAGGATGCCACGGGAGGGGAAAAACAAAACATGGCACGGGATCAATGCATCTATCTCTGCTTGACTGGCTGGTTCAGTGGTTGCATGGAAGTAAAGGCATGGTCCCTGTCTTGGAGACATGCCCAAAGCTGAAGAAGACAGCTGAACCGGCGCAGAGGTGATTGGTTTCTCAACCGCGCTCGAGTAAATTTTCTGGCAAGAGTTTGCTTGCTTTGAGATCTTGGCCTTGTTTAGATTGCTAAAGTTTCTAACCTTTTTCCTATTTTTCTCCATCACATTACATTAAATACATCAAAAGGCATATGTTTGGAGTATTAAATGTAGGTAAAAAAATACTCCCTCCATATTGAAAAGGAAGTCCTTTAGGAATCGACAACGGTCTCCAAAGTGCAACTTTTGACTTATCTTTTCTATCAAAATATTTATTAAAAATTATATATGTATACTTTTATGAAAGTATTTTTCAAGACAAATCTATTGATATGATTCTCACATTTCAAAACTCAACGACTTAAAAGTTATTAATGATTTATGTTCCCAATGTTTGACCGAAGCCTTTTCCAAATGGACTTCCTTTTTTCAATATGGAGGGAGTAACTAATTACACAGATTTAGATGTACATTGCGAGACGATTCTTTTGAGCTTAGTTACTCCATGATAAGATGATATTTACCACTAACAAACGAAACGTCTTCAACGCACGATGTGACATCCGGTTCCAAATTTTAGCCATCTAAACAAGGCCCTTGGCACCGTGCAGTGCATGCATGACGCTTTTGCGCATCAGATTTGAGCAACGGACGTCAGGCAGTGGTCCAGTCTGAAGCATGCATGGAGGACGAGCTGCGGGTTCATAGGACTGCAAGCCAAAGTCTGCACAGCTGTGACTGCGTTTAGATCATCTGAATTTAGCTTGAAATTTCAAATTCTCGTCCATCAAATCATTAGATGTATCAAAAAAACGTTGCATGAAGTATGAAATATAATTAAACAAAATAACTAATTATACGGTTTAGATGCTGAGACGAATCTTTTGAGCCTAATTATCCCATGTTAGGATAATATTTGCCGCGAACCAAAACAAAAAAGTGCTTCAACGTTTTTTCATGCTTTTTAGTTCGAAACAGTGCCAATTTTCTGGTAGTAGATAATTTCTTCAGACTTGATAGCTGGGAGTTTGAGGCTAATTGCATTCTTGATCTTGCCAAAGGGGGCTACAAATATTAAATATTTCCGCACCTCAAATTTTTGATGGAGTTAACACTTGTCATTGAACACGTCTTAACAAGTGACAGGTTGTCAATCTGCTTAGTTCTCTGGTGCTCTCCTTCCACTACGCCCCAGCCGATAGTGGTGGGCACATTTTAAGGCCCAAAACCAAACCCTAAATCCAATAAGGAACCAAACACACAAATGAAGTGAACGCAGAACTCAAATGACCACTATCCACAAGCGAACCTTTTCCCACGTGACATTGGCCTACAACCCAAATAAACTCCCACCTTCAACCCCGCCCCCCAAATGGAACCCCACATGCCAATAGCTGCCCCAAGAGTGGTACCTTCGCTAGCCAAACTGTTGGCTCAATTCTGACCAACAAACACCACAGGCCTTCATGCCAAAGGAGATTACTAAAACGGTGGAGAAAGAAGAGGAAAAGATAGCCCTGTTGTTTCCCCGCTGAGCTTCGGCGGTGTGCTTCAGCGGACGGCGACCGTGAGCGGTGGAGGAAGAAAGAGTGGCAACATTGTGACGGTTTGGTTTCGTTCGAATCATCCGTCTCAAAAAAAAATAAGTGTTTCATTCACTCTAAATTATAAATCATTTTGATCTTATCCTAAATTGGACTTTCTATTAACATCTTGACCAAGTCTATGATCGACAAGTCATCGGTGATTAGAAGGTGAAAATCCAAGAACCCAAATCATTGGGTCCGAAGCCTGACCCTCACCTTCTTCTTCATCGGTCCATTCGTCCTGTTCGGTTGATACGCTAGCTGATGTTACAGGATAATCGTGGAGAATAGCTCGATCAACTTTACTCGATACTAGGCCTTGTTTAGTTACACGTAAAATTCAAAATGTTAGAATTCGAACTCCTGTAGCACTTTCGTTTGTACGTGGTAAATATTGTTCAATCATGGACTAATTAGGCTCAAAAAATTTATCTCGTGATTTACAACCAAACTATGCAACTAGATATTTTTTTATCTATATTAAGAGCTCCATGCATATGACCCTAGATTGATGTGAGAGAGAGTGAAAAAACTTAGAACTTTGTGTGAACGAAACAGTTTGGTATCCACATTTATATTGAGCACAGAAATTAAATGGGGCTGCGTGTTACACTGGGAACACTTTTATTACTACAGTCCTGCAATTGCAGTAGTGCTACACCTGTAGCATCAGGCGCTCCCCGTGCGTCTACAGGTCCACCGGCCGATCCAGCCGTCCCAGTCGCGTAACTGGTTGTATACTACGTAACTGTATAGTACTACTAGCACCAAATGTTTGACGCAACAGGTCGGAGCGGTACTCCGGCGACATGACCCGCGCCCTGACTTCCTGGCCCGAATTCAATACCGTCCCGGACGGTTAACCGTAATGAATCGGTGATGAGCGTCAATTCGTTTTTCAGTCTCCTACAGGCTACAGCGGGCAGTCTTTCTTCCACTGTTTCCAGTTTCCACTCGCAGGGAAGTGTTTCTCGAGAGCACGGTCATCAGACAGCGTGGGGCAAGCAGCAGGATCTGCACGGCATGGCCACAGCGGCGGGGCTGCGCAGCGTGTGCCCCGACCAGCCGGCAAGCGCCGGCCGCTCTACCACCTG
Organism: Hyparrhenia diplandra; assembly: GCA_015847255.1. NCBI lineage: Eukaryota > Viridiplantae > Streptophyta > Magnoliopsida > Poales > Poaceae > Hyparrhenia > Hyparrhenia diplandra. Next base: position 86,019 of record JADLZK010002837.1, read on the forward strand.
ACCTGGGTGTGGTGTTCCAGGCCGGCCGAGCGGGACAGAGCGTCAATGCGCCGCGGGAAGCCAGCCCCGCCCCCCACCACCCGATGACACCGATCCACGTCCACCGGCGAGCACAACGAAACCATTCCCCGCCGGCGTCGCCCACTCCTCCGTGGCCGAGCCACCGAGGTCAGGTCAGGTCAGGTCCCCGTCCGGTGGAGTGGTGGGGTGGGGCGCGCCGGGGATGGCCTACTCCGCTCATGCGGCCAGTCTGTCTGTCCGTCCGCGGTCCAAAGGAAATGGGCTCGCGCGTCACATTCCTTCAGTCCTTGACTTTTCCTGCCGCGGCTCCTCCGCACCACGGTCCACGGTGCACGGACGAGACGACGGCCCACCACTCGCGCGCGGAGCGGACTCGCCCGTACTACTGCTTGGTGCTGGTACATGCACCCACCATGCAGTAGGCAACAAAAACTGTGCGTTGCGTTGCCACGGCCACGCCCCCGGAAAAAGAAAAGCGCAAACAAATAAGATAGAAGATTCTGACCTCCCCGCGGATCGATCTCCCCGCCGCCGGCTTCTCCTTCTCCACCTTCCGCTTGGGGCTTGCACGTTTACCTCTCCGCCCGCGCGCGTGACCGCATCATTGCGCCATCAGCCAGCCCAGTCCCTCTCCCCCCATCGGCCATCGCCGCGCCGGACGACCAGACCAAACGCCACCGAACGCCATAATGGTCGGCAAGTACCAGTAGAAACGAGGGGACACTGCCGTGCCTGCATCTGCCTGCTCCACTTCATCACTCCACACCACCACACCTCTGAGCGCGCGTCGCGTCGTACTTGTACCGTTCGCTCGCTCGCTCGCCCGCAGTCCGACCGGCGGCGATGGGGTGCAAGGGGTCCAAGCTCGACGACCAGGAGGCCGTCGCGCTGTGCCGCGCCCGCGCCGAGCTGCTCGCCGCGGCCGTGCGCCACCGCTACGCGCTCGCCGAGGCGCACGCGGCGCTCGCGGACTCCATCGAGTCGGTCGCCGCGCCGCTGCACCGCCTCCTCCGCCTGCAGGCCGCCGAGCCGCCGGGGCTCACGCTGCCCTCCGCGCGCAAGGGCAGCGGTGGTGGTGCCTCGGCGGGCGCGAACCGGCTGCCGCGGTCCTTCGACCCGTCGTCGTCGTCCGCGCCGCTGCCTGCCCATGGCCACGGCCATTCCTCGCGCCTCCAGTTCGGATCCGAGCCGGCGTCGCCGACCGACTCGCCTCCGCGCCGCGTCCCCGAGCAGCTGCAGCACCCGCACCCGCATTACGCCGCCGCGTACGGGTACGACTACGACTACGCGACGCAGCCCGCGTACGCGTACCCGGCGCCGCCGGGCTCGTCGCTGCAGTTCTACTACGCTCGCAGTCGCCCGCCCCCGCGTCCGTAACCGTCACGCAGCGCGCGCCGTTGCCGCCGGAGCGCGTGCGCTTCGGCTCGTTCGATGCGGCGGGCGGTTACCCGCACCAGTACGCCTACAGCGCGCAGCGGGCCCCGGCGCCGCCTCCGGCCGCGATGCAGCGGACGGCTCCGCCTTCGCCGCCCAAGGCGAGCTCGTGGGACTTCCTCAACGTGTTCGAGAACTACGACTCGTACGACAGCTACTACTACGACTCCGCCACGGCAGCCGCGGCGCCGTACACGCCGAGCCGGAGCTCGCGGGAGGTGCGCGAGGAAGAGGGCATCCCGGACCTGGAGGACGACGACGAGGTAGACACCGTGGTCGTCAAGGAGGTGACCGGGCGCGGGCAGTACTCAGCTCCTGGGAGTGGCGGTGCCCGCAGCCGGCGCAGCTCGCTCGGCGGTGTCAGTAGCGCCGCCGAGCTCGACCAGCCGGAGAATGTTATCGCCCATACGGACGTCGTCGGCGAGGTACGGCGAAGGCCAACAGCACATGGTAATGTGTCGGTGCACGCACCACCACCTCCGGCCCGGAGTGCCGTTGACAATGCGAATGTAGCTGCCGAAATCAAGACACAGCTTGTCCGCACGGCCCAGGCGGCTAGGCAGCTCGCGCCGATGCTCGAAGTCGGGAGGCCAAGCTACCAAGGCCGCAACTCAGTCTACCAATGTGAGCTACATCTTGTTTACTTCGTGTCCAATTTAACCCGGATTGTCAGTAACTCATAATGTCACTGGATGCTCATAATGTCACTGGATGATTAATTCTTTGATCAGCTTCATCAAAGATGATGTCGGCTATCTCCGTCGCTAATTTGGGGTGCAAAGACATGGGCGTGTTGGACGTCGGCGTGGTAGGGAAGATGGTGGACACACAGAGCCTATCCTCGGCACTTGAGAAGCTCTATTTCTGGGAGAGGAAGCTGTATGGTGAGGTCAAGGTATGACCATCATCTTCTGATAAAGAACTGGCCTTGTTTTAAATGTATGCTACAATAGAACTGATCGAGCTATGATCTTGGTGGTTTATGGCAATGTTCAATGGAATTAAATGGTAACATTGTATGGCATGCTGCCATCATGTCACTCCAATGTGTATTGTTAGCTAGTCATAATCCACATTAAACTATGCCCTTTGTCTTAAACTATGATCAACCTCTACTAAATTAATTAATGGCGCTGATCACCAACTGTACTTCGCTAAGGGAAGGTCGATGTTGTTTTGACTTTTTAAGAAATGCCGGCTGCTAAGTCTCAGATTTGCATCCTAATATGTTTCTAAATAGTGTTAACTAATTAGTTTTACTAACACAGTAGTTTGCTAGCAGTATTTTCTTGTATGTACAGTCAGTCATTGGCATGTTAACCAAGGGTCCAAATGTCCAATTAGGATAATACCCACCATGGAAAGTGGCTTTCTGGAAGCCTAACGGTCAGATTTGGAAGAACATGTCTCATTAACCTTTTTAAAGTATTATTCTGGTCTAGTGGAGTTTTATTGGGCCAGCTAGTGGAACATCGGAGAATAAGTGGATACAATTTGAGAATCCATTTGCTTTCAGTTTTATGTGTCACAGTAATAGAATCAGTTTGTCGAAAACAGTAAATAGAGCCATGTTTTGTTTATTTAAAACTGCAACCATCTTCTTGAATTGGATATGACACATTATGAATCTATTTGTTATCATTGATTTTGATAATGTTATAGTTCAATAGATTATGTCCATGCATGTTTTCGCGCCCTTGCTATCTTGTTTTTTATATAATTTGTTTCTTCTCTTGGTTAATGTACTTTTCGTGCAGGCTGAGGAGAAAATGCGATTACTTATTGCCAAGAACTCCAAGCAACTGAAATTATTAGATCAAAAGGGTGCAGAACCTCGTAAAAAAGATAGATGCAACTCGAACTTTGCTGAGGAAGCTTTCAACAAAGATAAGGATAGCTGTGCGTGTTATTGCCAAGATTTCAAGAAAAATAAACAAATTAAGGGATGAAGAATTGTGGCCGCAAGTTAACGCCTTGATCCAAGGGTATGCCCCTCTTTTACCTCAGGGGAAAGTGCTCGTTTGTTGTTATTGCTATTGTGCATTGCTCCTATTCTTTCTCTTAACATGACTCTAGTACTACATCTACTAATATTATTGTTTGGGGGTGGGGGTGGGGGTGCTAATCAGTGTCGGACAGACATGACAAATTGAACCTTTTACACAATTGGTAGGGAGCTGATGTATGCATTCATGCAAACTGAATGGCTTGAGAGGAAAGCATCAAACATGGATGTGTAGGATTGTCAGAGTGTTTTTGTATACCTAGTTGCATGTTAAGTGATCTAGAATAATTTGGAAGATTTACTTACTTTCTCCCTTTGGTTGCTCCTCCTCTTTTTGTATTGTTGGGCGCTTCCTGAACAGATTAATGGCTTATTTCCAGGTTTGTATTAATGTGGCAAGATAAATTGGACTCTTACCATAGTCAGTGTCAAGTGATATCAGAAGCCAAAAACTTCACTTCAGTTTTGTCAGGTGGAAATGGCCAAGATTTGGTGTTGGAGCTTGAGGTAGAGCTGATTAAATGGATCATCAGTTTTTCCTCTTGGGTGAGTTCACACAAAGGAACTTTGTAAAGGCACTGAATGGATGGCTAGCACTCTGCCTTAACTATGAGCCTGATGATAATGCTGCTGGAGCTCCATCTTATTCACCAGGAAGCATAGGTGCTCCACTGGTTTTTGTTACCTGCAACAAATGGTCTCAAGCCATGGATCGGATTTCTGAGAAGGATGTGGTTAACGCCATGCAAGCTCTTGTGTCTAGCGTGTGGCACCTGTGGGAGCAGCAGCATCTTGAGCAAGGCTTAACAAATAATCTCGATTCGAGAAAGGGAAAAATGGATCAAGATTTTGGAGAAGAAGACCCAGGAGATTAATAAGGAGGCAGATGAACTAAACAGGAAGCTGGCGTTAATACCAAACCGGCAGAGACTGTATGTGCCTCGGACCGTACAACTGTACGAGGCGCATTGTGTTGAGGCAAGTAACTTGCACATAAATCTGAGGCTGGTTCTTGAAGCTTTAGAGAACTTTGCTGCCAATTCACTGCAAGCTTTCCAGGATGTGTCAAACAGTGCTGAAGGGGTAAGGCTGCCAAGAGATAATGTGAGGAGAGAGCACCGTAGTTCAAATAGAAGTTCAAACTACACAACCAGCTCGTAAGATGCAGAGCTTGTAGCATGATGACTCGTTCAGGTATACCATGGTGGCTTCCTGTGCAGATGAAACTTGGATGGGGTCTTGTCTCTTGTGTCACAGACAAAACAACTTGAATGGGTGTTTGAGCCGTTGAAAATCTGACATTCAAGAAGTTTGGGTTAGTGATACATATATTTTGGGGGGCAAGAATAGAAAACCCAACCAGAAAGCGTTTTGCCCAGTGTTCAGGACTTCAGGTGCATTATTTGCCTTGGTTCAGGGAAGTGTATATACCCAGCCACAAGGTTATACCGGTTGCGAAGACTGAGCATAAATATGTGGTGCAGGCTCGTGGCCATTCCTAGATGCAGCTGTTGCTTCTACGAAGTAGGAAACCCGGCCACACAAAGTTTGATTTTGGTGACAGTGTATGTAAAGTCACTGAATGTAAAATCGGTCAAATGTGCATTCCTGAACGATCTTTTGCCACACAAAATTGTACATATTTATGGTGTATTTGCAATCATATTACTTTGCAGAAGTCGTGTAGGCTGGTAGCTATTAAGCTCTCCGTGTCTCAAACAGATTGTAAATTTGTTATTTCCTGCAAATTACATTTTAACTTTTCCTTCTCCAAAATAATGCTAACACAAACAGTATGACAGCAAAATGAACCATCTAGGTGAACTGAAAAGAGATGACCACCGTTCGACGACGAAACACAACTGTTAATGGGCTAGCACCCAAGTTACCGTGGCATATCGTGGGCCGGGCCTCGCGCAGTGGGCCGCTGATGCCTTGCCCTAAGGGTGTGTTTGTTCCTTGGAAAAAGTCCATTCGACTTCCTGTGTGAGTCTGATTTACGCCTTATCTGAAAATCAGATTTTTAGATTTTATATATCAACTCTTAAAACCATTTGATTTATCTCTCAGTGGTTTACTGATTTTAAAAGTAGTTATTGCTGATGTGGCGCTACGTTGGTTGTCCTATGTGATGCCACGTCAGCATCAGCGACAAGGGAGGTACTCCCTCCATATTAAAAAGGAAGTCGTTTGGGACATCGACACGGTCTCCAAAGTACAACTTTGACTTCTCTTTTTCTATCAAAATATTTATTAAAAAATTATATATGTATACTTTTATGAAAGTATTTTTCAAAACAAATCTATTGATATGATTTTTACATTTCAAAACTCAACGACTTAAAAGTTATTAATCATTTATGTTCCCAATGTTTGGCCAAACCTTTTCCAAAAACGACTTCCTTTTCAATATGGAGGGAGTATCTGACTTCCACGATAGCCTAGGGAGGTCAACTAGACTTTATAACAAAATATTGAAATATTTTTTAAAAAAATAATATCCACATTTTTTGTTGAATAAATTTGCATCAAACTATCAAAGTAAACTAAAATCAGATTTAATATTAGAAAAATCACAGAAATTTTGTTTTGGATGCTTTAACATTGTCATATATATATAATTTTCTAAGGGCCCGTTTGGATCCCTTGAATCTGTGGAATTGGAATCTACTTAATAAATTAAGCTATTTAGTTTGGAATTTGAGATTCCCTAACTTTTTAAAGTTCACAAATAAGCCTATCTCAAAGGGTGTTTCGCGGTCAGTCAATGGAATTCAATTCCTATCTCCCACCCTATGAATTTGAGATAGACTTATTTGTGAACTTTGAAAAGTTAGGGAATCTCAAATTCCAAATTAAATAGCTTAATTTATTAAGTAGATTCTAATTTCACGCATTCAAGGGATCCAAACGGGCCCTAAGAGACTTTTCTATGGTGTTCTTGATACGATGCAAATTTATGTCTTCATAATCGTAATATCCTTTCAAATATTCGAGAACTGTTGCACATTATTTGCATTGGTATATCAGATCCCCAGTGCAGTTGTGAGACTTTTGAACCAAGTCTTTATCAGAACGTAGTCAATTCTATCTTCTGGAGTGAATAGAAGCTATCCTCTTGGAAGATGTTTCTTCGAGGAAAAAATAGCAGCAGCGCTATATGACAACAGTGCACTGCAACCTACTACTAACCTTCCCAGTCTACTCGAGAGATTACAACTCCTATTTCAGTGGCATGGTATCGCCGGGTAAACTTGTCCGGAGGTGACCACCTGTGCGTTTCTGCAGCGGGCGATTGTTTGCCGGCCACCGGATCCCGTGATCAGAACGGAGCTGACATGGATATCTATGCAGCTGCCGCCGCCGCTGCAGTCAAACGCCACCGCCGTTGGCAGGCTCGAGGTCCCCTTGAGGTTGCTGTACGTTACGTTGCTGATCGCCACGGCCGGCTGCAAACCCAGAGATACATAAGCATCGGTTGCGTTGCTCGCAGTGCTTCTCATATAACCCAGATCAGATACCTCGTCAGTGTGGTCTCGGTAGAATTGGTCGATGATTACGGGGTGGTTCACGTTGTTGAATTCTATGTTGGTGAATGAGATGGATTTTGCGTACCCCCGCCCACCCTATGGCAAGAAAAGGAGAGAAAAAACACCAAATTAAGCACAGACTTGATGACATTTTAATACTCAGTAATCACAACTGTCCAGTCATTTTACCTGCCACGTCTTGATCCTGGCTCCGTTGGCTGTATTTGTAAACTGAACATTCTTCACGTCGATGTACTCCACGGCGGCGATTTCGCCATTGTTGCCGAGACTCCCAATGCTGGCCAACACGAAAACCATACACACATAGGTGCTGGGTTAGTTAGTTAGTACACACAAGCACCATCTTGTGCTAGAACCGGATCGTATCACCCTTTCAGTCGCGTCGATCGATCGGTTACCTACCTTACTCCGTGGCCAGGCCCGCACCGGATGCCGTCGACGGTGACGAAGCGGCTGCCGGAGCTGATGGAGACGCAGTCGTCGCCCGTGCCGATGGTGGAATGGGTGATGTGCACGCCCTGGCTCCGCTCGACGTGGACGCCGTCCGTGTTGGGGCTGTTCCCCGGCGCGGCGATGCTGAGCCCCCACACGTTGACGCCGCTGCTCTCGATGATGGCGATGTGCATCTGCGGGCTGTTGCGGCTGCTGAACTGGCTCAGCTCCAGGTTGTTGCAGCTCACCAGCTTCAGCGCCTGGTACAGAGAACCAACAGAGTCCAGAATGATGCAAAGCTTCGTCGAGAGAGGAACAACACATGAGAAATAACCGGCACAATGTGTTTCGTACCGTCGGTGCAGATTTAATGCAAGCCTGCGGAAGTGGCAAAAGATTAGAGGTGCTTGGAAACTGAAACAACATAGAAGTATGTGAAACAAGGTACTCACGGCATGGGCATTGTTGTGGCATCTCCTGACCCACCAACTCTGGCCACTGCCGTCGAGCACGCCGTTGCCGGTCACCCTCAGCCCGTCCACGCGGTAGAACATCAGCCAGTAGAGGTTCTTCCCGTGGCTCCATGCGTTCGCCGCCGTCGACGGCGGCGCCATAATCGTGCCCTGGATCTGTGCAGGCAGGGTAAGCAGGCAAGTATTGGTATGTTAGTCGTTGACGGAGCTGGTACCATACCACAGCATGCCTAGGTTTGTCCTATGCCACATTTTTCATATATTATATATATTATTTAAGTAAATTCTTTTAAGTTTGACCATCCCCAACAACATTATTATATTATTAAAAAAGAAACAGAGAGCACAATCTGTCTGTTTATCACGGTGGAGCAGAAACGGACTGGCAACTGACATGCACGACATGAGCACTGGACGGGCGCGTACCTGGACGGTGACTCTTGGGAGGCGCAGGGCCCCTGGAAGCTGACGGGGCCGACCAGGAACGATCTCCGCGCCGGCACGACCATCGTCGCGGACGGGCCCTTGGCGCCGCACGCCGCGTTCCACGCCGCCTCGAACGCCTTGATCGAGAGAAACACCACAAGAAACGTAGGTGAGCACGAGCGTCGTCTCTGCCGGCCTGCGCCGCCGGCCGTCCAACGGAACAAGAAGATGAATCGCACACGCGTACCTTGGTGTCGTCCGTTCTGCCGTCGCCTCTCGCGCCGTGGGCCACGACGTCAAACACGAGCTCCCCGCCACCGCCAGCGACGACGGCCGCGCAGCACGCCACCAGGGCGAGGCCGGCGGCGACGGCGAGCAGGATGCCCGAGCAGATTATTATGCCGGCGGCGCGCTGCAAGATTCATCAGCGTCTATGAGCGAGCATATATACGATATGGCATTGATCGTGCTATCTAGTTGCTAGCTGCATGTATATATTTTTCTCAAGATTTGCAGGTCTTACCATCGTATACGTCGGGTGTAGACTTGTAGGTCGATCGCTTATGTTGCCGAGGGTTTAAGGGATGGAGAGTACAAAACTACTGAACTAGCTACTTCGGCTACGTTTAGGGGCCTTCAAGGAAGGATATATATAGACTTGTCCTCGTGACAATGTGGGGAAATGAGAGGAGAACTACGTTGACCTTATAGCTAATGTGCATTCATGTAGCAAATTTACAGAGATCCTTACGGTTAGTAGATGCATTTTTACTTGCAGATAGAATGATGCGATTACTGATAGATTTAGGTAAGACTGGAGATTTGAATAAAGTCAGCTGCGTCACTCTTTAATTTCAGTACCGCATCTCTCCAGCTCGTGCAACCACTCTAGCTGTCACTTCTAAAAAAAAATTCAATGAGAAAAAAAAAAAAGTAAAACTATTTTTAAAATTCCATAATTATATAAATCACTTTAGTTAAAATATAATAATAAATTGTTATTGTTTTTAATATAAAATGGGCTATAGTCCTAATCCAGATTCATCGTGGATCTATGACATTGACAAAAAAAAAGTTTTATAGGCTCTAGTATCAACTTAAATCGAAGTATTATGCTAATATCATTATTCAGTTAATGCGTTTTCTTTTAGGCAACAACCACTAGAAGGAATTATGCATAACAAAAAAAGTAATACTAATAAATAAATTATATAAATACCCAACCACCTTAATGGTACTGTATTTTGTTTGTTTGACTTCATCCATATGGGTCCCACACCTCAGTTAGGAGCTGAGTTCTTCCACATTTACCTCGCCACCCCCACTACTACGATTTTCCGTGGCGGTTTTTCGATTTTTCGTGGCGTTTTTTTTTATTTTTCGTGGTGGTTTTAAAACCGTCACGAAGGGCCAAAAAACTGCCACCATTAATCCTAGGAAAAATAATAAAAAAATCCAGATCTAGCCCCAAAGCGGGCCCAGATCTAGGCTAGGGTGGATCCGACCGCCCGGCCTAGATCCGGCTGGGAGGGCAGCGCCACCGCATGGAGGTGCTGGGGAGGGTTGTGCCGCCTGAGTCGGTCCACCGCCGCCTGGAAATCATAGTCCAGCGGCCGAAAATATACTATACTATACTTATACAATTCTTACTTTTCAGATGCTATATTTGCAACTAATCATTACAAAAAATATTTTTTAAAAAATGGTCGATGTGCGCCAACTGCCAAGACTGGTGTCCCAATGTTACCGGCAGTTCTGTTCAAATCAGCTCAAAAAGGACACTAGTTTCGTATAAAAAAACAGACAAGAAAAAAACAAATATACAGACCACGGATACAGAGTATGGAGAGTTCAGTGTGTAAAGAACAGTCTGAATGAATATTCAGCGCACTGAAATGTTGACAGATCAAGCAAATGGAACATGTCAATGAAACGAATTTGGCGACAGGTGCAGTGTTTAAACTTTTTTTAAAGGATAAACTGTAAGACAATTCTATTTTTTTGCGAAAGGGGAAATAAAATGATGTATGCTCGGACAAAATTTCCCTTTACATTCTCATGTTTCGGGTTATATATACAAATTTAAATGGAGGCCAGCAAAATTGGTAACTGACATTTATAAAGAAACTTAAGAATAATGGTATACCCATCAAAATGGCATTATAACACTACACAGTGAAACATAAGAGGGATTTTTTTCTTTTGTTTCTATCTATGGTACAAGCTATATGAAAGAGAAACCATGACTGTCAAAATGACTTCCATTTCTCCAGTCAGCATTGTTTGAGGACTGATCATACACTGTACAGTTGTTACCTCATACCGAACTATCGAAAATGCAGGCTTCCTCTGCATTCACAAGAAAAAGAGAGTGTCAATACTGATGAATGCCAACTGGGTCGAAGATATGATAAGACTGAAACTATGTGATGATAGAGATTTTGATGAGGTAAAGCTTAAAATTTTCAAAGAATCAAGTGCATTGAGACAAAAAATAGCATTTGCTTACTTCAAGAATTTTGCATTTACCTGTCTTTTTCTGAAGGAAGCTCTTCCAGGCCATTCTTCTTTGTCGAGCTGGCAAAAGTTACTTTTTTTCTATGTGTCTCCAATCTCCAAGAATAAACAGAAGATAAATAGTGAAGCAGCTTCTGTCCTCTAAATAATTTATCACCAAGTCCTCTGTAAATAAAAACAAACCTATAATGAACTATCTATCTGTGTCTAGTCTGACATCATATCCTCCAATTCAGGAATGTCTGATCCCCCAACACGAATATCATCTGATTCGGTCTCATTAGATGAATCACTGCCCAAGGGTGTATGCTCTCCATAATCCAAATCCTTCCAGTCAAGTTCACCATCAGTAGAATGGTTCTCCACAGCTACTCTAGCACCTTTAACTAGGTGAGGCCTGTTGTGTCCAGTTTTTCCCTTCGATCTTGCACAAATGCAATCTACAGGATGCTCATGGAATTCACCTCTTCCTAGTTTAATCTCATTGGGCTCCCCCATGAAACCCTTTTGAAAGGTCTGAACTTTAGATGCAAATGTGTCCCAACTCATGCTAGTTCGATTCAGAAATAATGAGTAAAGTTTCTTAGCGTTGGGCCTTATGGTCCTCCTGTGCCCAAAATATCTCCTGAAAATCCACAATTTATCAGTCAATCAATTGCCACTGAGTCTCGGTTAGCACTTATTAAGGAAAAAACAGAAAGAAAAGAGTACCTTCGACCAGCCAACATTCTGGCCATGTTGCCATTGTTGTTTGTCACAAACACATCGCTCCTATCGCATACAATAAAATCAAGAGCAGCCATGCGAGATGAATATGGTAAGAAAGGAGCTAACTCCTTGCTTGCTAGAGTTTCCTTCGAGTGAAAGTTTGGGAAGAGTGCTTTCAGAGGTGCCAGTGTCTCCTCGCCACCATATACATCTCCTGATGCAACATAAAGGTGCACGTCCTTCCCAAATCCCAATGCCCTGAGCATGAGCCCTACTTCCTCTGGTGTTAGAGGGCACTTTCCGTGCCGCCGTTCTCTGTCAGGGTTGCTTGCCTGTATAATATTTTCAAATGTGTCACATAAAAAAACTAAAATGTTTTAATTTCAGAAGCATCGCTAGTTAAAATGGAATACAGAAGTACTCTCTTACATGCAGGGTCTTCCACCTCTTACGAATCTCACCAAGTTCTCTTCTCTCAATATCTCCACCTCCAAAGTAGCAACCAGAGAACATAAGCATGTCAGGCTCAAATCTGTCAATAGATGGGCCATCAGAGTTAGTGTGCACGATATATGAAACACAAAGTGTTGAACAGAAAGAGATATAATATGACCTTAGGTGAAGAGCAATGAAGCGACCACTTTTTTTCCCTCATTCTTTGGACAAGCATTTCACCCATTTTTAGGATTGGGTCTGTAAACCTTAGTGCATGATAATTGACTCTACACCTAAGCTTTTTGAAGATCAGTCTCTAGCTTGTTTGACAATCGGTAGTCAAATTTGGTTAACTGAACAACCTGTGGGTCATCGTTCAAGAATTGATGTCAGAATTCAGCATTTTTCACTGATAAATGTCAAACTTAAGGAAACATGTCAAATTCAAAAACTTTATTGCTTACATGCTTCTTTAGAAGAGCAGGCAACACTCGGCTCTCATAGCATTTAGGAGTACACTTTCTAGCAATACGCATCTTATATGGCGAAGGCGGTTTCCCATTCCTGTCAGGTACTTTTCGTACAATCTTCACATCATTCGAGAGTGAGGATATGAATGAATCGACATCAAATATTTCTGCAAAGTCACTGCAATGCAGAACTAAAGATTAGGAGTAGTTTCTTTGTTGCAACAAATAAGATAGAGTAATGACTCTGAGCTCTGACCTTGCATCTTTCAGAAGGATTCTTCATCCAGCTCTGGAATGACAAGTGTTGCATTCAGAATGCGGGCTGCAACAACAGCATCTATGATCTGGAAATCAGATAAGTAGAATTTCACATTATTTATGCGTGAAAGATTCAGTCAAAAGATAAAATCGACAAATTATCATCTGATAAAAACAAATGATGTTGGAAGAGAAGATTTTTTTTCGTTATGTTTAATTTGTTCTCCAATTATTGAGAAACGTACACATGAGATCTCACACACATTCACAAGCTTGCAAAATGGCTAACTTTTTGAAGATATCAAAGTAAATCAACAGAGACATATTATTTAGATAAGTTATCAAGACTACTTCAGTGTAATTATACTTTTGTGTAACTTTTGCTACAGAATTGTAAACATGATAAGATTATTCACCACCCGAGTTGGCAAGCATTATTATCTACACATTACTGACAGCAGTTGTACGCAAGTGCCAACTGGCAGGAAATGAAACTTATATACTTAGTACACAGTAGCCGCTGAGAGCGCCAGAAAGTAGTTGGAGCATACCAACAAAAGACAGAAATGCACGGGCGCGGTGACGTACGGGGCCAACAAAACAAGTGGTTGGAGTATAGGAGTGACCGGCCGATTGCCGATGGCATCAAATAGTAGTTGGATTAAATGATTAACTTGTACACGCTGGACGAGTACAACTGAAGAAAAGCTACAATTGTAGCATGTAGATCAGGACATACATGCTCCTCATAATTGTCAGACATAGGCACGGACAATAAGATTGCAGATAAAAACTCTGTATGTACTGGAACCACAGCATAACTTGCTTAATTTAACCACAGCACAACTAGATAGCTTTTGATTTTTCTTTTTTAACTGATGAGATGCTCTGATGGTATACCAGCCAGCACTGTTGATTAGGCAGTTTGTATTGTTCTTACCCCTGTTCGCTGCTGATTCAGTCCGCCGCTCGTCGCGATCATCAAGTAACGTTCCGACTTGGTCACAGCCTCGGCATCTATCAAACCATAGACAGAGAGAGAAAAAAAATGTAAGCTTTTATTGGCAGTTTGGCACCAAACACACGCGCAGCATCAATCAAATCTTCCCCCGGCGCCGGCGGAACGTTAACGTAGACAGAACGAAATACCGGCGAGGAACGCGTACCGGCGAATTGCTTGGTGGCGTTGCTGCAGCCGAAGAAGTTGGCAGCCGCCTTGGACTCCCAGAGCTCCTCACCATGCTTGCTCCCACCGCTCTGCAAACCAACCACCATGAAATTCGGCGAAATGACGGCTGAATTCCCCTTCCCCGAGCGAGGAAAGAATGGAACAAAACGAGCACGCAATAATTCTGGACTCACGGGGACAGCAAAATCCACAGCGCCGATTACATTCCTGCGCACCTCCGCTGGCTTGTTCAACTGGTCGGAGAAAAAAACAGAAAGGGGAAGAGAAGAACAGGAGCCGCGCGTTAAGCAAGGAAGGAGGATGGATGACGAAATCGACGACGACGAGCCGGGTGCCCGGGTTTGACTGAACATTGATGAACCAACCGAGGACCCCACCCAGAATCATAGGAAGCGCGTACCAGGAACGGCGGGTTCGGGCGCCGGAAGACACGGGAGCCGCCACCGACGCCGTCGCTTAGCGGCGGCGACGGGAAGCAGTGGAACGCGACGACGAGGAGGAGCAGCCCCGCCGCTGCGAACGCCACCGCAGCCGGCGCGACGGCGGGCACCACCCACCGGCCGTGGTGGTGGTGCCGCCGCCGCCTCGACACCATACGCTCCGTACCGCACGCACGCGCGCAAGCGCGGCGGCGCCGCCGCCGAGTCTTGGCGCACGGGCGGTGCCTCCGCTTCTGGGCTCGGCCGGCCTCCTCCGCGCGCCCCTTCTGATGACTCGAGCGTGCACCCTCGCGCTCGCCCGCGGGAGAGACGCCAAGCGTTGGCGGTGACGGTGGCGGGTGGCGGGTGGCGGGCGGCACTGGGAATGGGAAGCAGCAAGGCAAGGCAAGGCAAGGCAAGTGAAGGAGAAGGAGAAGACGCACGCACGAGGGAGGCGGCGGGCGAGGCGGGGGATGTAACTGAGAAAACGCCGGGGTTTCAGGGTGTGGAGTGCAACAAGAGAGAAATAAATTAAAAAAAAAACACTTGATGAGAAATATCAAGAGGAATCTTCGCACGCTAGCAACCGTTTTTCAATATTTTTAAATTTCCTTGGCCCGCTGGTTTTTGGATATAAAGCGGGATTAACAGGAAATAATTAATTGACACTATTTTTATTGATTTCTTTTGTATTTTTCCGTGCTGCGTCGATCGATCGATCTGGCTTGTTGTTCTGTGGGTGTTTGTTATGAGAGAGGGTGAGTTGGTGGCTAGTGAGTAGCATCATGGTGTGTCCTGTAGTGGAGAGGGCTGGTTAATTAGTCGGTCACAATGGGTAAAGTTTAGGGCGTTGGTGGGGTAACATACAATTACGCCAGATTTTAACCGTTGCAAAAGACTCTACTAATCACCAGCCATAGATTTGATTTGACTACGAGCACATTTAATGTGCAGACCATCTAGTGCTTAATTGCCTTCATTGTATCAGATATTGCATGGCATTTTTTTTTTCTTTGTTTTCCTGTGATCTTTCTGTCACCGAAAACCTGGAATTTGTCCTCCACTCAATGTCAAGTTTTGGGGCTTTATAAGCTTGTACAGTAGGACGTGCAGAATGTCAATCATGTCACGTCTCATCAAAAAAACAGTGGAGGTAAATGACACGGATGTAGGACATGTCATCGGTGGGTTCAGAGAAAAAAAAATGCACGAAAGGGAACAAAACAGTCCATGTGGTGCTTGGGTGCGTGTGTGTACTTGGTTCCGATCCGATCGATCCCAACAGCCGATGAGATCGGTGTCGTGCCAGACTCGCTCGTCCCTTTCCTTTCCGTGTGCCACACAAAAGGTGTGTGCTCGAAAGGACTCTGTGTTCCAGCCTAGGAGTAGTTTCATGTGAATGGATTCGTGCAACATAGCAGAGGAAATTTTTCTACGGATGCACGCCATCATTGGCTACCAAAAGTTGACGGTACCATTAGCCAGTAGCACTGTAGCAGTACCCCATTCTCGGGTAAAAACAACAAGGGAAAAGTTGTTTGGGATTTGCATGCAAGATCCCACACATGTATGCTTCGGTTCATGAGAAACAACCGCGATCCAAGAGGGTCCAAAGCTCTCTGTCAATGTACCATTTCACTCGAACATGTTCATGCCAAGTATTTCTATATCCTTTAACTAGTACTTGCCGCTGTTAATTTCAAATCTAGATACATAAACCTTGCTGATATCCAAAGTTTGTTGGTTTTTTTTTTATTATTTTTTGGCGAGAAAGTTTGTGGTTTCTATAAGAAAAGGCATAAGATCCTGACAGTAAATTTTGAGTTATGTTCAGTGGCGGAGCTCTAAAACATGTGACCTAATCGGCACAATGAGCTCGATCGGGCTACGATAATTAAACATTGGGTCCAGTATTGGTTATGTTTATGAGCATATATTATCGGTCAGTGTGGTGGTAGGCATCATGTAGATGGCTGCAAAGACCTCACTGGCGATGGTAGCTTGATGAGTAGAAGGACACTGAGAGGGTGGTCGGGAGGCACACGGTGGAGGAGCCTAAGCCCGAGAACCACGGCGGAGAAGCGGTGATGGCGACGGCGAGGAACACGCCGTAGAGCGAGGGGCGAACCACGTCGGGCCAGCCCCTCCACCACGCCCCCGTGGCGGCGCCTTGTAGGTTTTTGGTCTTTGGGCGGAGCGAAGGAAGCCGGCCAGGAGCATGAGGTCGTAGAGGTCTGCATGGTCCACTCCAACTCCTCTGCAGTGCAAATGGATCGATCAGTGGTATTCGGACGGAGCGTGGTCGGATGTAAAACACCAGACCATGGATTCAAAAGTCCCCACATAGCGGTTGAAGCCCCTAATCAACCCCCCCCCCCAACAAGAACCAAAAGCAGATCATGTCGTGTTTGTTGCTAGGAATTCACACAACGGATTGATTGAAGCCCCTAATCCCGGAGTTGGAAACCCAAAATCCCCCAACAAGAACCAAAAAGCGAGATCCTGCCATGTTCGTTTGCTAGGGAATTCACACAATGGATTGAAGCTCCGGGGCGTCCGGTGCCCCAGCTTGTCGCCCGCCCGTGGGCGTCGCCGTGCCTCCTCAGCGCCCGTGTCCCAGCGTCGCCCGGCGTCACCGTGCTTGGCGGCGGCGTGTCCTCCTTGCCCCCATCTCAGCGTCGCCCGGCCTCCGCCAAGTAGTGAGTGGCGGCGGCGAGGTGCAGGTCTGGAGGAGGCGGCGGTGAGGTGGCATCGCTCCCGCTCCATCAATGGCGGAGCCAAGGGGGTCTGGCAGGGGCCATGCCCCCCCCCATGGATCATGCAAACCCTTCCGCTATTGTTCAATATTCATGTTAGTGAAGGCGATTAGCACTTAAACAAGTAATAAGATTAGTGATCTAGTGAAACAAATTAAGTAGATAACTTGATGAGCTATGCATGCATTAGGATCTTTCATTTGTATAACATATATGTAAGTCATAATTTCAAATTTAGTTATTACATTTTTATCGTAAAACATGTGACTTAAAATTTTGAACACATGTGTTTGTTTGCTCGGCCACCCTATGCTGAAATCCTGGCTCTGCTACTGCGCTCCATGCCTTTTCCGTGCTGCTCGATCGCTTCTACCTCAGCTCGCCTTCGATCTCTTCCGTATTTGTAAACGCGGGGTGAGGAGGAAGGTTTTCGCGGCACACACTCGTTAGCTACTTCTTCGTCTCGTCACCTTGCAGTCCCCTTGGGTGAGGAGGAAGGTGAAATACGTACGCGTTTCTGCGGCACACTCGTCAGCTACTTCTTCGTCACGTCACCTTGCAGCCCCTTGCCATTCCTGTTAGTAAATTTTGAGTTATGTTCAGTGGCGGAGCTCTAAAACATGCGACCTAATCGGCGATCGGGCTAAACATTGGGTCCAGTATTGGTTATGTTTATGAGCATATATTATCGGCCAAATTATTATTCAGTTGTTCTCTAAAAAAATACTTTTCAGTCATGTAATTTGTTCAATTGTACTCATGCTCCCATCACTGCTGAGAATAGCCTGGAGGCTGGAGCGAACGTGACAAGATGCGCATGTGACGGCCTGCCTAAGACTATCCGCACTCACAGTACTTTTTAACTTCATGCTAAAAGGAATATTCTATCATAATCATCAACATTCTACGCTTTTATTTACGGTTTTTTGCTTTGTTTCGTCCATACTTTCAAAGATCTTTCTATCCCAACCATTATCAATGGGGCCCACTTGTAATGTTATCTAAATATATCAATGTGAGATCTAGTTTTGAAGTATTTATCAATACGAATTCAACGTGTATGTCGAATTTAATTTGGTTTTTCGTTTTGCGAGTTATAACATTTTTTTTCTTGTTTAAATGATGGGACCCGCCACTGGCGCATGCCTTTCTCTCGCTCCTGCCTCCGTCGCACATGCTGCTTCCCTCTGCTCCTCTGACGCAGGCCTGTGACGTACGCGTCCGTACCACGCTCTATTTCACGAACGGAGGGCTGATACTTTTGATAGCGTTCTAGATAAAGTACCCACCGCAGCTCCAAAAACTCCAGTACGCGCACTCCAGTACGCCTTCAGCGTACCCGGTGCGGACAGCCTAACGGACGATGGATGCTGCGGTTGGTGCCGTACTGCACATTTTATTATATTTTATACAAACAAAAGGGTCGGATGCACAAGTGGAGCAAAGGAGAGGAGCCAGCGCTGGATCGACGAGGACCTCTACCACTCTCTAACAAACTGTGCACGCAAAATGGCAGCAAATTATTGTCCTGAGAGGGTGGATTACAAGGCAAGTCACCATCAATCATCAACCCAAAATTTCAATCTGGTCCCGGCCCACCCATATATATGAGCTCAATCGTGACGGTTTCGTCTTCATAAATTGGCTTGCCGAAAAATCTGTTTGTTTGCTACTATTGCCGTACCCACATTTTAGCTAGCTAGTTTCGTCCATTTGATATGTGCGATCAAATCTTACCCGTGCGTAATGTAAACAAAACATTAATCTGGCCGTCGAATTGTTTGTAAACCACTAAGATTTTTCATTGCTTAATACGATGACTGGGGTGACTCCACGTGCATAAGACTTGGAAAACTATAGGTTGATATCGACCAAGCATTGATACAGTTGGATATAAAGCATACAATTAAACGGCACTATATTTGCGGTGAATGGAGAACAGGTCATGTCATTGACTTCAGGCTTTGAAAGAGCCTTGTCCAATTTGCCTTTTTTAATTCTTCTAGATTGATGTAGCACCTTACTGACTCCCTCTCTAGCATAGTGGTCAAAATATCTCAAATTTATATAAAAACAGTAATATTTATCATACTAAATTAGTACCATTATATTTTTTCATTGAATATTTTTTTTATAGTATATTTATTTAGAGTCATAAATATCGATATTGCTTTATTTAAACTTAGTTAAAGAAAAGATGGCTTGACTTAGACTAAACTTAGAATTGGATGAAGGTATTAGAAAATTTGAACAATTGTTAGTCACAAACATTTTTTTTTTTTCCTTTTAGCAATGGCAGGCGAATATTTTTTTTTTTTTTTTGAGAAACGGCAGGCGAATATTCATACGGGAAAAAAGGTGTTGTTTTGTATAATACATAATGCCATCATTGTCCATTGTTTTTAGTATCTACGACTAAACAATGTAGGAGATGTGGTTCTTAAGAAGATTTTTAGCTTAATTTTACACCACCCAGTTAAGCACAATGGCATATGTTCCACAACCAAGACGACAAGGTGACAAAGCCAAAGTTCTGCCCTATAAGAGAAATGATGAAATGACAAGTGGACGAGTAAAACAAAGGGAAATATGGTGAAGATAATATATATGTTTTATTTCCTTCTATTTTTCCTATTCCTTTTCTCAGGAAGGGAAAGCGAGTTGCTAGATTGTGTTTGAATCCACTGGTAGCTAACAGTTAGCCGGCTAATAGCTGAATAGCTCATAGCTAATATTACCTAGCTAACTATTACTCCATCCTTTCTCTTTTATAAGGTGCACATCCATATGAAAATTCAAACTTTAAAATTTTGATCACGAAGTTGGCTAATAATTTTTAATTATTATAATACAAACTTGATACATTTAGATTGCAGTTAAATGTATTATTCAATTATACATCAGAAGTTTATAAGTATAAGAATAATTTAAAATTTTGAAGTATAATGTGGAAAACCATGACATATTAAATAGTGTCTTGGAGTAGCTATGTAGTTATTAGGTAAAACTTGCTTTGGATCCATTAGCTAATAAGTGGCAATGTGTTTGAGATTGCTTGCTTAGTAGTGCCCGATTTGTAATAAGAAATAACTATATGCATTGATTAATGCAGAGGCTAAGATGTTAATATATTTCCTTTTCTAAAAGCTAATAAGTGGAAAAATTTATTGACCTCTATAATGCTTCTCCCTTTTTCTCGTATCATTCCTCCTTCCTCTAGCACATCTCTATGCTTCGCCTTCTTTCTCACCTAGCCAAATCCACCTCTGCCTTCACTTCTCTTTTACGTAGGCTATCGACCTCAAGCTCTTCTCTTAAAAAGGGAATATGTTGGGACATGGTACCCAGGCACCAGGCGGAGGTGTCCAATAAGATGGGTGAACATGATTTCGGGTGCTTCGCTAACTAAAAGCGAAACTTCGTCCAAATGCGTATGCATTTTTAGCAGGTGAGTACCAAGTGGGGCGAGGAGACCTAGAGCAGGCTGAGGTTTCTCCTACCTCGATACAAGGGGGCGAAGGCGATGGTCTCGCCAACGTTCGGGCCGGGAACCAAACACTGGCGAAGGTGTCCACCCCTGCTCCCGGAGCCGGAGATCAAAGACAAGAAGAGAAGGCCTACTAAACGAAGGTACCGCCTCGCTGGATCGAGCTGGAGGACCATACCCTAAATGGGCGGATACTGACCCCTTTAGCTAGGTCGGTTCAAGGGGAGAAAAGGACGCGAAGACCACCAAGACAAGAAGGCAAATGCCGGAATATGCCGGGAATATAAGAGGACATAGTTGTAATCTTGTATTCCTACATAATGTAAACTATAAATAGGGGACTTAGCTCTCCATATTGTTGGTTGGTGAATGAAACTTATTTTCATTTAATATCGTGTGTTTCATACTTAGTCTTTAGGCTGCTTTCTCCTCCCTAGGGCAACGCCCGGGCGGAGGTCCCATACCCCTGTTGGACAACCCTAGTTTCAATAGAATATATTAATATACTAGCTTCTGCATCGACCTTAAGCTAGGTGCAAGCCCGATGAAGAACCACCTCCCCAGTTGGCACAGAGCAGCGAGCAAAAGAGATCCACCTTCATGCAATGCTAATCATGCCCTCAACTAGAAACCATGCATCTAACCAAAATCTAATATATTTGTGAGGGTTTGTTGGAGCTAGATGGTTTTAGCAGTTGCATTATGAGATGTAGATAAATGGTTATTGTACGTACGTAGTCTGTGAGGTTGCATAGTCGGCAACGTGTAATACATACATTGTGCACAAGCTGGTGATAGTCACGGGACATTTGGGAAGTGAGTGTTATAAAAAGGCACATCTATGCACGTACACATCGGATCCGTGTAGGTGTACCAAGCCGGAAAAACTAATGTACAATAGGTTGCTGACTGTTTCTGAAACGCCACCGGTTTCTCTACTGCTAGAAAATTAGCAGTATTTTTTACTCAAGAAAAAAAGGAACAAAACACATTTCTTTTTTTTTTTGTTTCTTTTTGCTTTTGTCATTTGATATTGTCCGTACTAGTTGTAAAAACATTTTGCGCCAGTACACACCATTGGACCGGAGACCCACGCGCCACCACCACGTAGGCGGCTCGGGCGGTAACCCTAGCTGCGCGCCGCCCGCCCGTCTTCCCTCCTCCCATCCCTTCCCGTCGGCGCCGCCGCGGAAGCGAGGCGACCGACAACGCAGTCGCGGCCGGCCGGGATGGCGGCGGCGACGGGCCCTTCTCAAGTTTCGGTGGCGTGGCGGCGTTGGTCGTTGCGGGCGGTGTGGCGGTCGGCCGAGTCGCATGGGAGTTCGGCAAGGTCGTGCGTCCCGTGACCGCGCGCTGCGCCGCGGGGAGCTTGGGCGGGCGAAGGGTGGTTCGATGGTTGCGGCTTCGTCTCTAATGTTGGGCCTTCCTACTCTCATGGTGGCGCAGTGCCGGCCGTCCATAAATACGGACGTTGGGAGAACCCAAGTGGGCGATCTGGCGGTCCCAGTCGGGGCGTCGCAGCGTCGGCCATGGTGGAGGCGATTTTGCAGGCCGGGTACTCCTTCTCCGTCTCATGGCGGATCCGGGGACCTATGGGTAGGAGCGGCACCGGTTCGGCAAGATCCCCTTGTTGGCGGCCGCCGACGGCGGTTGGTGGCGTCTAACGGGGTGGTGCACCGACGGTGGCTGGCCGGCATGCCGCCGGGTCGGTTTCTGTTCCATGGCGCCAGCAGGTGGCTTCGCCCGAGGTCCAACCTCGGCCTTGGTGGAGTGGCGGCGCTGGCGTTGATCTGCTCCATGAGCGGGGTCCCGCGCGGACTGCTACCCACCGGCTTCTTTGCTTTACCTGTTGCGATAGTGGCGGCCGGCCTAGGTGGCTACGACGGCGGCCAATTTTTCCGGATCAATGGCGTAATCGGTCACGACTATTGGTGGCGCCGACAATCCTACCATGTTTCGGCGACGGTGGCGCTGCGGGTGCCACATTCCTCGTTGGAGGCGTCGTTCTTATGATCTCTCCGGGTGAAAACCCTACACCGGTGCTTTGGTGGGCGATGATGGCGTCTGCGGATGTCATTTTTCGTTGGAGACGTCGCTACGGAAGATCCCTTCGTTTGTCGGCTTAGGTGCCGGCGTCATGGTGGTTCCTTTGCGCATATACCGGTGCTGCCGTGTCGTTGCGGGATCTCGAGCTCCTTGTTGGAGATGTATTTTTTTTACGTCGGTTTATTTATTTTTTCTTAGTTGTGTCGGTGTTGTCCGGTGACTTTTATCTTACCCGAGACACTCGGCTACCTGTTTTGTAATAATTGACATGATTCTACGCGTTGATAGATGAAGCCGGGTATGAATTCTATCCATTATTAAAAAAAAAAAGTTGTAAAACACATTATTGCTTTGCCACTAGTACAACCATACCACACCTCTGGTCGAAAGAATCAATCTGCTTCCACCAGCTGCGCGCTGCGGGCAGCACGACCAGGCACAAGAGTCAACACAGGCACACGCACACAGCAGCAGAGCCCAGAGCAGCCGAGATCGAGCTCTCAGCAGCCAAATCGGCCGACCACCAGGACCGTGTCAGCCAGGCATCCGATCCGGCGGTTGGTTACGTGCAACTGGGACAAAGTTGGCACGCAGAGGCAATGCTACTACACAAGCACACGCTGCAGCTAGCAGCGATGCACAAGCACAACTCTTGCATCCAGTTCCTTTTTACGTCCACGGCGATCGTCCCTCCGGCAGGCCGCTACTGACCGGCACCTTCATTCAGTTAGTTTAATCTTGGGCGATAACTGCTTCCTGCACATCTGTCCAGAAACGAAGGAACCCAACCCACGCATGGCAATTGGCACTTTGGCAGTGCATCAGTGAATGGCCTCGACCAAGCTCCATCCGGCTGACACCTAGCAGTAGCAAGCATCGCCACCGGCCTAAACAAGCAGGGGCCCAATGCAAACACAGAAACAACATGCTACAGATAGTAAACAAGGCGAGAAAAAGCAGCGATGGTGGATATATATCTTTAGCTAAACAAGGAGACGGGATCGGATGCTTTAGGTAGGTAGGCCGGCTTTAGGCTAGCTAAACCAACCAACCCTGCATCGATCTTTATTGGAGTAGAACGTGACGGCCTCCCCCCCATTTGCATGCCTTTTTCTTTCATCGTGCCCACCATAGCTGTCGTTCGTCCACCAATTCTTGTTTTTTTGGGAAAAAATAAGTATAAATGACTGTCTACTAGTCTAGTATGTATTGAATTAGGAAAACAATTAGGCGATACGATCCGATCGATCAAAGAGTCAGGTCACGTTCGATCAGCCCCATATAATAATTGATTGAAGCGGCTCCGATCGACTGAAAGCAAAGCTAGTACTACCTATTAATTAGTACGTAGTAGCACTTAGCTGTTGGAGCAGATAAGAAGAGTCGGTCGAGAGCGTCTCCATCAGGCACGTACTGATGGTGGCATCCCTGACCTGGATTTGCATTGCATTGCCGCCGCTCCAATAATTCAGATGGAAGGACGGGAGAGGAGCAAGAGTAATTTCCTCAGCAGTGACGTTTGCACAGGCGCACAGGTGTCCAGCGACCAGCGTGCGTACTGTACGTCTTGGCTGCTTAATTGCGTGCTGCCGTGCTCTGCAGCGTACTACTATACCCCGTAATTCCCATGAATTGGTCGCCTTGATAGTTTGATGGGGTGACTTGGGAGCACATGGCACGACGAGATGGGGGATTTCAGACACGTCTGACCGCGACGGGGTTAGTTTACATGAGAGATTAGGAGCACACACATGGGGCAGTTGCATCCGCATGGGCCATTACAAAAAGCTAGCCCTCCCTGTCGTCGAGATCTGCATGCGTTGGGTTAGGGTTACATTGGGATCCACGGTTGCGCTGCTGAGGACTGACTGCACAGTGAGTGTAACGGCCTAGCTTCCCGTACGTCCACTTTGCTTCAGATGGCGCCAACAAACCGCCGGGTGGCCTTTGATGATTGTGTTGGGGGAGGAGGATCACGTAGTCACGCACCATGCGTGGGAAAAAGATGGCAAGTGCAGACGAAATCAGCTCTTGGGTGCAGACGAAATCCGGACCCTGGACGATTCTAGTCCAGCCGTCCAGGTCTCCACTGCTATCGTCAAAAGGCCAGAAAACAAAAAGGTGGCGCCAAGCCAAGATTTTGAGGCTTCTCTAGCACAGGCACAGTACATTTGAGGCCACGGTGATTTTGTCTGGATCCGACGTGCATCGCGCCACCTGTTTTAGTGACAAAAGGTCACTTTAACTTCGTTCGTAGAGGAATCGATCTCGGCGCCAAAAATTCAGTAAGGGGATTGCCGATCTGATTTCTTATTGATAATAATATCATATACAGTAAGTGTGGAAAAACCCCGAATATATACACACATCAACGCACCTAGGCACGGTCAGGCATGACCGAAAACAAGTGGGGAAAAAAAAAAAAACACAATCCACGAATCACATAGTACTTTCCTCAGGGACCCGGTATTAGAAGTCGTTTTTGGACAAAGTTTGGGTCAAACATCGGGAATATAAATCATCAATAACTTTTGAGTTGTTGAGTTTGTAAATGTAAAAATTATATGAATATATTTGTCTTCAAAAATACTTTGATAAAAGTATACATATATCACATCTTCATAAATATTTTTATAATAACAAGAGGTTAAAGTTGTGTTTTGAAGACCAGGTATGTCATTTGTCGCCCTAAACGACTTCTAATACCATCCCGGAGGTAGTACATGATTTTCGCACTAACAATGTCCAACATAGCACATATGTTATTGGGTGGAGTGTCTTACTCCTCCGTTCCAAAAATACATGCAATTGTGGGAAAGCGTCTTGGGTCAAACTTATTTCATCTTTGACCAGAAACTTCTAGCAAAAACTACTGGCCTTTATGTTTTGAAACAAATTTGTTATAAAAATATATTTCATAACAAATTTAAAGGTACTTATTTTGTCTCATAATTGTTAGTACTTTTTTTCATATAAAAACTTTGGTCAAAGTTCACGATGTTTGACTCCTCGGGATGTGAGAATTGCTTGTTTTGTGGAACGGAGGGAGTACTTAACAAAGTACTGTGAGGTCAAACCTCCCAGCACACAACAAAGTACGTACTGTGAGCTCATTAATTAAGAGCTGTAAGTTGCATTGGCCGATCCTGCGAAACTGATTGCTTTGCTGCCCGATCCGGCCGAGTACTACGGGAGTAAACTTGAGATTCCCGGAATGGATCGGATCGGAGTCATGGCTCGCTCGCTCCTTCGTCCTTACCACGGTTAACGACAGGTTTAGTTTAGCTGACCCTGAGACAGCCAGCCAGCAGCGCAGATCGCCAGATCAGATCGCGCGCCCATGGACACGGACAGGAGGGCCCGGGGCAGCACCATGGAGTAGTAGACCACGCCAGTGTGGGCCCGTGTGTCAGGGGAGAGAATGTGGCGAGCAGCCGATTGGAGGACCGATTGGAGGACGGGCTCATCAGTCATCACGTCAGCAAGTCTGTAAGACTTCGAGATGAACTGAACTTGTGTGGAATTGTCAAAATAAAGGGTGTATACAAATATTGGTTTAGGCCTTATCGACCCATGCGCAGCAGTCAGACAATGGGCCGCAAAACAATGGACCGCAAAACACAAGTGAAATTAAGCCCACGTGATATAAATGGCAACCCATTAAACGTTGATGATAACAGTTAACAAATCACTCTGATGATGGATAACTAAAAATAATGCCACACCGCCGAGTGAGGAGAAATCGCATCCCCTCACCTTATATAATATAATAATACAACACTAACTAACCCTTTAGTATATCCAGGCAAACTTTTCGTATGTTCGTGCGTATATGTGGTACATACATAGCACACAAGGATAATACGGACCACAACGATCTGGACAATAACGAACTAACCATGAGTAGGCACGGATATAATACGCGTGCACATACATGTGGAATAAGACAATTTCCAGTGCACTCCCTCAGGAACCAACAGCAGGTCCACTAGTAATACTACTAGTCAACTATATACTCCATCCGTCCAAAATAAATGATGTTTTCGCTTTAAGTAAAAACATCTACAAACAATTATATAATAAAATAGAATTAATATTTATATTACATAATTAGTATCATTGGAAAGATCTTTTTGATCTAGTTTTTTAACAAATTTATTTGAAGATTTAAATCTTCTACATATTTTCTATAAATCGAGTCAAACTTTAAGACGAAAAACCCAAAACATCGTTTATTTTGGGACGGAGGGAGTACTCAGCAAGCCTCAAGGTGTCTACTATATATGTACATACTGCATATACTACGTATACCAGTCCACTACTCGGCAAAGCTTCATGATGTACATACTGCATGCGGTACGTCGTGTAATCAATATATCTGATCTGCTGGTGATCGATCTAACGTTGGCGGCGGCGGCGGCGGTGGCCGGCGACCAGGTGAGCGGCCAGGAGGAGCACCACAATGAAGCACGCCGACCACGGTCAGTGTGGTGGCAGGCATCATGTAGATGGCTACAAAGACCTCACTGACGATGGTAGCGGTGAGTTGGACACGGAGGTCACGGAGGGTGGTCGGAGACATCCTAGAACCGTGACAGAGAAGGTGGTGATGGCGACGGCGAGCAGTGGCGGAGCTAGAAACCAATTATAGGGGGTCCAATTTACTATTGAAGTCGAATGTGAAGGGGTGAGAAAAAAATAGTTTCGGTACTTAAAGTAGATCATATTTTATATTACAAAATACAAGTGACTTTGGTGGTCTATTTTGCTTAACACTGTCACATTGTCTCCACATCAGACTATCAGGTTAATACATATATAATACACTACATATAACATGGAGTACAGAGCTAAAAAATAGCCTTATATAATACACTACATATTATATGTATACATATATAATACACTACACTTTACTGATTGGGAGTCGTTTGAAAGTAAAAAAAAAAAGGAATCAACAAGAACACAGGGACATGGAAGAGCGGAGATCTCCAAGCATACTGGGAGCAGTAGACCTATAGGCCTTCTGTGAGCACGCCTGCTGAGGCCTTCTGTGAGCACGCCTGCTGTTTAGTAGGCCTAAGGGGTGGGATTGACCTTCTAAACAGTGTGGAGTCTGGACTAGCGTAGATCTTCAGTATCAAGCGAGATAGCAGGCTGAACAACATGCGGACTTTGAAAAATCGCAAAGACGGGGGCACGACCCCGTTTGGCCCTAACGTGGGGACGACCCACGTCGAGGCCAGCCCCTCCACCACGTCCTGTGGCAGTGCCTTTGTAGGCTGGTGCTGGCGAGGCCAGCAGGAGCATGAGGTCGTAGAGGTCCTGCATGGTCCACTCAACTCCTCCTGCAGTGCAGTAGACCAAATGTAAAACCAGAAGCTGAGACGAGCAGATTATGAAAAGTTCCCTTATCCGAACGCCGATATGATTGAGATCCCCAAGGATTGAAAAAACCCAGACCCTCAACCAGAACCGGGCAATTGATATCCCCACATTCTTTTAAAAAACAAAATTGAGATCCCCACACAACGGATTGAAACCCCTAATCCCACGGATTGACCCCAGACCCTCAACCAGAACCAAAAAGCAGATGAGGAGCGGATTGAAAACACCGGACCCTAAGCGGATGATAAACCCTGGACCTAGTAGCCTGTAGGCCTAAAAGAGGATGATAAACCCCGGACCCGAGAAAAGGTGAACCTCGTCGGAGTTGTCGGCGTCGCGGCACGCCGTTGCCGTGTGCCCGGTCGCGGCGTGTCCTCTGTGCCCCAGACCGCCATGTCCCATCTCGGCGTCGACAACCTCGGCTAAGTAGTGGCGGTGGGGGGGTGGCGGGGGCCATGCCAACCCCCCATGGATCATGCAAACCCTTCCCGCTAATGTTCATTATTCATGTTAGTGAAGACCATTAGCTCTTAAACAAGTAATAATATTAGTGATCTAGTGAAACAAATTAAGTAGATAAATTGATGAGCTATGCATGCATTAGGATCTTTTATTTGTATAGCATATATGTAAGTCATAATTTCGAATTTAGTTTTTACATTTTTATCGTAAAACATGTGTCGCAAAAATTTTGAACACATGAGTTCTTTGCTCGCCCCCCTTATGCTGAAATCCCGGCTCCGCCACTCGCGAGGTGGTCAGCGAGGTGGCGTCGCTTCGCTCCATGCTTTTTTCCTCACCGGGTTGGGGCTGGTGTTGCTTTCGATGGCGTCTAGCGATTGTCCGTGTAACACCCTGGTGTTAATCAACTAAAATTTTGCCATGTCATCATGATCATCATAAAGCATGCATGATTAGAAAATTTGAAATGCATCAAATTAAAATAAGTTTATATTTTATAGAATTGTTTGTGCTTAAGAATTTTTAGAGTGATTTAATTTGGAATTTATGTTTTGATCCTAAATGTGTTGTTGGATGATGGTTTGATAGTATAGGTTGGGAACCTAAAATTTGAATCAAATTCAAGTTTGAATTGAGCCGAAAACCCTAATTCCTATCCCTCTTTTACCCCCTTTTCTATAATTCAAAATCTAAGCAAAATTTGCCAAAACTTCCAAAAACCAAGTTGTAGATCTTGTTTTGATGTACAAAAGATATGTACAAAGTTTTTGAAGTTTTTAAATAAATTTTAAAGTAATTTTGAATTCAAAATTCTTCCATTTTGACCCCATTTCAAAAAGTCATATTTAGAGGCCGAATTTGAAAATCTTTCAATTGTGAAAATTGTAGATCTTGAAAAATTAGGCCAAGTTACTTTTTGAGTTTTTTCAAGTACAGTTCAAATTTGGGGAGAATTTGACAAATTTCAGAAAGTTAGGGTTTGGGTGCTACGGTCGCGGCATGGCCCCATCTTTGCTCATTGTCGTCGCCGTCGGCCGCCGTGGCCGTCTCGACGATTCGGCCATCCTCGTGCGTCAAGAGCCGGTTGGGAGCTTCCCGGCGTTGCCATCCACCGTAGGCCCTCCTTTGTCCTATAAAACGCGAAGCCCGACGCCGTCGTCGTCTTTTTCTTTCTCCTCACCCACCGCCCAGGAAGCCGCCTCCCCCCCTTTCCTTTGCCGTCGTCGCCGAGCTCCCTCCACTCAAATTGGCCACGCCTCTAGCTTTCGTCACCTCCTTGCGCCCGTTTGAGCTAGCCCCGCGCCCCGCCGTGAGCCGGAGACGTCCGTACACCGTCGTCTTCTTCGCGGACGGTCGCCCCGCGCCGCCGCGAAGTCATCTCGCCGTGGTCAGCTCGCTCACGGTGAATTTCTTGAACAACTAGCTACTGCTTTGGGATCGCCCGACGATGTAGTCATGGTCGCTCGACCGCTTTGTCTTTGCCCCGCGCAGAGACTCGGCGAACGCCCGACCTTGCCCACCGGGGCGCCGCCGCCGCCCATTTGCCACCGCCGTCCAATCACCTTCGCCCGCGTCCTAGCCTCAACCGACGCGGAGCACCGTGCTCGGGTGAGCTTATGGTCATCTTGCCGCGGTGGATCGTTTTTCCATATCTCGGACCGTAGTCACCGAACGTCGTCGCCGACGAAGCTCCGCCGTGTCCGCGCCGCCGTCGCCGCAGCGGCCGCATCCGCGTAGGGGAGCCGTTTAGGTTCGATTAAGTGAGGGCTCGGGTTCGCCTCGATGTTGCCGGAGTCGCCCGGTCCTCGCCGTCGGCCGAGGGGAAAGCCCCGTTGGCCGTTGCCGCCGTCCGCCAGCGCCGCCGTGCGCCATGGCGGTCACGGCAAGGGTGCCTCGGCGCCATAGGCCGTGGGTTTGTGCCGGGAGGTGCGGGATGTCGAGGAGAGTCAAGAGGGGCAAGTCGCGTCGCCGGGGTGAGGTCCTTGGGTGAGGTCGCGCCCGGCCGGCTAGCGCCCGGTCAACGCCGGCGGTCGGCCGGTCCGCATCTGTAGCAGCGAGGCTGGGCCACACATCTGCCGGGCGCGTGTGGTGATGGGCTGATTTAGGCCCCGGCGGGTTTTGTTTTAAATATGTTTTATCAATTTCCTTT
Organism: Hyparrhenia diplandra; assembly: GCA_015847255.1. Lineage (NCBI taxonomy): Eukaryota > Viridiplantae > Streptophyta > Magnoliopsida > Poales > Poaceae > Hyparrhenia > Hyparrhenia diplandra. The sequence goes on from JADLZK010002837.1 coordinate 116,645, forward strand.
GCAATGAATAGTGCACGATTTTGTGAATTTCATATAAATTCATGTAGTGCTTCAAAAATTTTGAAAATTTTTGTAGAACCTTCCTATGAGTATATCTACCCATGAAAAATTTGAAACTTTGATTTTGAGTAATTCTTGCATGATTTAAAAATACAATCTTTAATTGAAAAATGCATCTTCTATGATTTTTAGAAAATAAAATATTTATTCAAAAATCATGAAAATTTATTTGTTACTGTTTTATGATGTGTCCTACTTGTATAAAAAGTTTGGAGTCATTTTGAAATGTTTAAATTATTTTCTATTTTATGCTCTATTATTTCATGTGGTTTATAAATTGTTTAGTGTCAAGTATCTTAGGTTTTTGTGTGACTTTTGGGTTGTTTTGTGAAACTTGGATCATACGACAATCAAATGGTCCTTGAGAACTCCTTAGGAAATAGTGATGATATCTTATAGAGTAGTTCAACAAGTTGGTTTTGTTGGGTTGCAACTTTATCGTGAAGTAAAGTTATGTTCCTGTGTTTATCATTTCATGCACCTGCAAGCATCATATTTAAATATATGGCATCATGTTGAGGCATACATTATTTCGTGTAGTGAACGAGATCGAGAGTGTCGAAGTCCGAGCAAGTCCCCGAAGAGGTTTATCATCCCGTGGAAGCGGGTTCGATTTCTACGGGTTTTCTCAAGAACTAGTTCATTCCGTCAACGAAGGCAAGCCGGGATACATTTAAACCTTTCCTTGTATTTTACAAAGCTTTTTGCACTTATGTTTATGATATGTTGCATTAAGTACTAGGAGTTGAGTGATAACCTAATTCTTTGCATTATCATCCTTGATTATTGCAATATCATCCTTGTTAACCTGTTTTATTTCAAAAATGCTTAGTGATGCTTAGCCACGCTTAATTAGTTAAATTTGTTTCTTCAAAATGCTTTACATGAGAATATGGTATATTTTCGAAAAGAAAGAGAAGTAGAAATGAACTTGAGACCAGACGGGACATGGGTTGTGTCTCTCGGTGGTAAAGCCGACGAGGGTTGCTGGTCGTGCTTGTCCCGTCTGTGTTCGGTTAAGAACCTTTCGTTGATTGGCCCTTGGATCAAGAACTTTGTTATACCGGCCACATATACGAGTAAGCCCAAGATCTCGGAGGTGAGCCAAATCGAACGCATACAACCGCGCAAGACGGGAGTGGAGAGATGGCGGGAGTATATGTTACCCTCGTGGGTTAAAGTCCCGGATTGGAGGTGTACGGTACTCTCGGGTGGCGTGGGGACGCGGTCCCGTTTTGGACGGTCCGAGTGAGGGTTGACATATACAAGTTTAAGTTCTACATATGTCGTGTGGTGAGGTATCCCCAATTTGGGTTTTAAGCGGTTCGAATCGGCGTTTGCTCCACGAGAAAAGGAGACTTGATCCTCGCACCGTCTTCGTAGTAATTGATGGAATATGGTTTTGAGGAAAGAAAGTTGGCTTACTTAAAGAAATGTTTGCTCTAGAGTAGGATAACCTAGAGTATATGAGCTACTAATATGAATTAAAAATATTGAAAGTAAGGATTCACTTTTAGTAAGCTTTTCTGCAAAAGAATTCTTGATTCTTGCTAAGCCTTACCTTGATTCCCCTAAACCTGCATTCCTAAGTCTTCTCCTGTTTCTTTGTCGGTTAAGTCTTGTTGAGTACTCCCGTACTTTCGGGGTTAGATTGACCCTTGTTGGGAGCGAGGTCATGAGCAGGCTTGTTTTGGTCCCTTTGCATGATGGTGTTTCAAGAAGAGGATGATGAGTAGAGGTGAACCCTTGGGCGGGGGTTATGCAGTGTAAATATGTTTAATGTTACTCCAATAAACCCCGGGTTGTAATATTACTACTTAAGTTTGTTTTGAACAAATGGTTTGTAAAATTATGGTTATGTAATCCTTCCGCTGTTTACTACTCGATGTATTTTGAATAAAATGTTGTAATCTTTGGAGTGACTTGTTAATGAGATCTGTTCGGAAGATCAATAGCACTTTCTAGATTATTGGGAACTCGTGCAAAAAGATCGAGAGGTCTTAATGACAATGATAAGTGCATGTGGCCCCTGTAATTTAGAAGGTTACATTTACATCTTTGCCGACGCTTCTATGCCTCAGCTCGCCCTCTCTGCACCTTGTCATTATTTATAAACGCTCTCGCCCGAGTTGCCATTGGGTGGGGGTAGTGCCGGCCCTAGGATTTTGAGGGCCCTCTCGGTGAACTTGTCGCGATGGCCCTCTAGACTATGGATAAAATTTGTAATATATCCCGGTTGATTTACTTATAAAGTGAAAGCAAAACTAATAATATATTCTAAGTACTATATAAATAGTTAATTTTGATTGAAAAATGGAAAAAAAGGAGAAAATATATCTAGAGCCCGGGCATGAACTGGAACAACCGATCACCTCATCGGGCGACCGCATTAAGCCAAGAAGCAAAAGACCAAGATCATGTTGTCGTCGGAGGCGTGGAGCCATGGCGAGTTAGTGACTGGCTACGTGCCCACGCGTATGCGTTCACACGTCATGAACTTCTGAATCATATCAGAGTGTGTGCTTTGTGGCTCCTCACTCTGCTCTATTCGAGGGACATGACGAAAGGAATCCAGGAAAGAAAGCTACAAATACCGACATTATTTTTTTGGGCCATCTAACCACATCTCTAATTGTCATATAATCAGTTTGCTAATGCCTAATCGACTATAAGCCATGAGGGTTTGTATACGTGGGTTTGGGCCTCTCCCCGGCCTAGGCCGATCGGTTGTCGCACACCTTGCCACCCTCATAGGGCCGGCACTCGGGGGTGGGGGTGCACTCGTCAGCTTCTTCGTCTCGTCATCACATCATACCGGTCGTAGCCCCCTTGCCATCATCTTTACTCTCTTGTCTCCCGGATCACCATTACCAAAAATACTAGCTTACAAAAGCAGATGAAGCTAAGTACGAATCAGATCGGTGTTATGATGTAATGTTTCATCTCTGCAACGTGAAACAAGACCGGTACGTGCAGGGGTATGTCGGCTCAGCCACACACACAATTCTACCGCCCGCTCGGCCTGCTCGTACTGGGATGAACTTTACCCAATCCAACCAAAACGGGCTTGGGAATAATGCATGTACCTGCTCAACCAAAACGGAGCGTCTGCATGCACCCAATGCAACCAAAATGGGTGTCCTCTCCCACACCCATCACTATCACTTCTGAGATACTCCATAGCCATCCACATGTTCACTAGTGTTTGTACCCCAGCATTTCACAGACAGGATGCACATGTAAGTGAAGTGGGATAGTTTACGCATCTTCCTTTTTTTTTATCCTTGCGAGAGCATCTCCTACTAAGTATTAATGGGGAAGTGGCATGTATCTCCTTGCCTTGCGCCTTTATGAGTTTGTTGGACGTCGGATACATACTCGAAAGTTACCACGTGACTTACAAGAGCAACGTTACCCCAATCTGAATTCTTGAGGTTGGTTGATGCAATAATTTCCTCTGAATGAGTTCAAATTCTAGATGCATACAACACATTTTGAAGAAGAAAAAAAAGAATCATCCGGCACACTCACACCCTACCTTTTTATAGTACGCCTGCAACGACTAAAGACTTCGAGATGAACTGAACTTGTGGAATTGTAACCCTCTCTCCTTTTATAACGTCAAAAGAGTAAAAATCTTGTTCGAGCCCTCAAACTATTGGCCTCCCAAATCCAAGTGCTTCGTCTTATCAAAACGATTATCTAGGTCGCTCTCGAAGGTATTGTCGATGCACACAAAGCGCCCAAAAACCGCCACGTCAGCGGCAAATTTTCAAAGGAAACCCTATCTATTTTCTCTTTCTCACAAGTAGCGCCTTCCTCCGTGCATCTGCCTTCTGCTCGCCACCGTGCGCCTCGCTTTCCATCCCGCGCGCCCTGCCGCGCGGACCTTGCCGTGCTAGTACCAGCGGCTGGGAAGGAGCTCCCTCGCCATGCCCGCGCCGATGCCGTCGTGGAGCTACCCCGCGCGCGCGTCCGCGGCGGCCGGGCGGAGCTCCCAGCGGCTCGCGCTCGCGGTGGACGGGCGGAGCACCCTCGCGTCTGACTGCGGGGAAGGAGAACGGGGAGGCGCGCCTCGTCGCGGGGTTCATCGTGGCAACCAGGGGAGCGGCCCCGCGCGTGCATCCGTGGCGGCCGGGTGGAGCGACCCCGTGCGTGCGTCCGTGACGGACGGGGAGCTGCCCAGTGCGGCCGACGCGTACAGGCGTCGCCACACGCACACCACACCGCTCCACGCGGCGGCCGCACTGCTGTGTGGCCCGGCGCCGCTGCTCCGGGGGGCGCTTGCGCCGCGCTGCTGTCTGGCATGGTGCCGCTGCTCCGGGACGCCTGCACGCGCGCGCGGGGCTCCGGACACCCTGCGCCACCGTGGACGAGATGGTGCGCGTTCTCATCCTGTCCGGCGAAGGGGAGCACCGCGTGTAGGCGATCGGCACAGCGACGGGGCATCCTGAGCAGCTCGGAGCGCGCCGAGATGGCTTCGTCGGAGCGTGCTCCCTGTCCGGCCGATCAGCTGATGTCGATGTGGTTGCAGATTGGCATGCCAAGCAGCGAACGCCCGGCCGACCGCGCGCAGGTCAGTCAGTTGTTGTTGTTGCAGCGGACTTGCTACGAGTGCAACGGGGCTACCATTCTTGCCAACATGCAGGCTGTTGGAACTAATCTTGAATTGATGCGTGTGTGCGTTTGTTGCATGCATGCATGTATTAGTGGAGCTAGTCTCGTGTTGCAGGGATAGCCATTAGCGTGTGGTGACGGAGTCATCCACAAGAGGCGCGGTCAAGCTGGACACCAAGTCCTGTGGAGAGCAGCGCGGCTCTGCGTTTGCGTTGGTGCGCATGGTGATTTCAGCTTCCGGCTCACGGAGGCGGTGTGATGGCAACCCGAGGCTGCTGCTGCCGCGGAGGAGGAGCGCGGGGAGCACTGAGGCAGAGAAAGGAGCTAGTTGTGAAAAAGAGAAAATAGATAGGGTCTTCTTTGAAAAATTGCCGCTGACGTGGCGGGTTTTAGACCTTTGGTGTGTATCGACAATAGTTCGAGGGGGACAGGATGATAGTCGTTTTGATAGTTCGAAACGCAGATGAGAGGAGGCCAATAGTTTGAGGACCCGCAGGTGCATTTTTACTCCGTCAAAAATAAAGGGTGTGTACAGATATTGGTTTAGGCCTTATCGGCCCATGCACAGCAGTCAGACAGGCCCATCCTATTACTGGGCTAAAGTTTCATCTTTTGTACAGAAAACTACTGAAAGCTTATGACCGGGTTGAGTGGAATTATCTCCAAGCAATAATGCTCAAGCTTGGTTTCCACCAATTATGGGTGCAGCTGATTATGCGGTTAGTCTCCTCAGTTTCTTTTTCTGTACTATTAAATGGAGATTGTTTGAGCAGTTTTAAGCCGACAAGAGAAATTCGCCAAGGAGACCCCATCTCTCCCTATTTATTTTTGATAGCAGCAGAGGGCCTTTCGTGCCTCTTAAAATCACGATCACAGTCATCAGAGCTCAGTGGTATTAAAGTGGCGCCAACGGCACCGATGGTTAGCCACCTTCTCTTCGCGGATGACAGCCTGCTGTTTTTCAAAGCTAATAGAGAGAGTGCGGTAGTGGTGAAGGATATCTTGCAGATTTACTGTGATGCTTCGGGGCAACAGATCAATGTGCACAAATCATCAATTCACTTTGCCAAGAAGTGCCAACAAAATATTCGAGAGGAAATTAAGTCGGTGCTCAATGTTCAAAATGAATGTCTAAGTGAAAAATATTTAGGAATGCCATCTGATGTGGGTTCCTCAACCAAAGGTGCTTTCAAATTCTTGAAGGACAGGATTTGGAATAAGATTCAGGGATGGATGGAGCAATGCTTGTCATCTGCTGGCAAGGAAGTGCTCATTAAATCCGTTGCCCAAGCAATACCCACCTATTCTATGTCTTGCTTTAAATTGCCTCGCGGCCTATGCAAACATATTAATGGCCTACTGAGGAATTTCTGGTGGGGAAGTAAGGATGGAAAGAGGAAGACAAGCTGGGTAGCATGGGATGACATGATCATGCCAAAGTTCCTTGGTGGAATGGGTTTCCGTGATATAGAGTTGTTCAACCTTGCTTTGTTGGCAAAACAGGCCTGGCGGATCCTCCAGGAACCGGCATCTCTAAGTGCTAGAATTTTAAAGGCGGTATATTTTCCACATGGTGATTTCTTGGGAGCAAATCTTGGCTCGACTCCCTCAAAGATTTGGCGGTCAGTGCTTGATGGGAGGGAAGTGCTTCAGCTCGGGCTGATCAGGAGAATTGGTACGGGTTCGACTACTTCTATTTGGAGTATGGACTGGCTTCCATCGGACAGCATGAGGAGGCCAGTACCCAATGCAGCTCCACATCCGCCACAGCTAGTGAGTGAGTTGATTGATAGTACATCGGCAACTTGGGATCAGGACAAACTAAAGAAATTTTTCACGCAAGCTGATATAGATACGATAATCAATATCCCTCTGTGCAATCGGAGCCAACCTGACTTCTGGGCTTGGCACCACGACACGACGGGAGTTTTCACGGTTCGTTCTGCATATAGAATGCTTATAATGAGGCGTGCTTTAACGGAAAATGCAACAACATCAAATAGAAAGAAAGAGGAAAAGGAGTGGACATCTTTGTGGAACATCATGGTGCCTTCAAAGGTGCGGATGTTTCTATGGAGGCTTGCAAGGCACTCTCTACCGTCGGCTGATGTTCTCAACCAGCGGAATATGGCAGACCATGCGCGTTGTGCTTTATGTGGGGCTCCTGATTCCTGGAAACACTCCTTGCTGGAGTGTAATATGGCGAGATGTGTATGGGCATTGGAGAGTGAGGAAATCGTTGAACACCTCATTGAGATGCAAGAGACTAACTCAAGAGGTTGGTTGGCCAATTTGATAGAAACAATGCCACATGCTGATCTCATACGAGTTGTGGTGACGATGTGGGCAATCTGGTACGCAAGAAGGAAGGCGATCTATGAAAATATTTTTCAAAGCCCGATTTCAACACATAGCTTCATCAATAAATATATTGTTGAACTTCAAATGACAAAGCCGACTAAGGTAGTAAAGGCACAAGTTCAGAGGCAAAGACCACGGCTGGGTGCCACCACCAACAAAGGTTGCGTGAAAGTGAATGTAGATGCGGCTATTCTAAGAATGCGAAAAGGGCATCCGTGGCTGCAATAGTCCGAGATCAGGGCGGTAATTTTTCTGGGAGCTTCGGGGAGTTGTTCTTGATGGAATCACGGAACCGAGAAATTGCTGAGGTGATGGCCTGCAGAGAAGGATTGGCTTTGGCGGCTGATCTCATGGTTACTTCAGTAAGGTTGGCATCAGATTGTGCCAATGCAATCAAAAACTTACAAGGAAGAAATTTGGGTCGGTATGGCCAAATAGTGAAAGAGATTCAGATCAGGGCTCGTGATTTTTCTTTGGTTGATTTTGTCCATGAGAATAGGAATTCAAATGTTGATGTTCACACTCTAGCTAAGAGTTTGCTTTTCGTTTGATATAGGTAGACATGTCGGTTTTTAGAACCGCCTTTTGGCATTTGTAAATCTGTTAAACAAGTGCATCAA
>JADLZK010002838.1:0-115761 GCA_015847255.1 Hyparrhenia diplandra
AGACTATATGGTCAAGTGTCATAACAAAAGAATGCAATCAAATTTCACATGGCATTGTTTTAATCTTCAGTTTCCCTAATGCCAAAGGTGAAGGCTGCCTAATCTTTCAGTGCAGTACCTCATATGGATTATTCATAGAATTATTTAGATGTTATATTTTTCTATAAAGCTGGTAAACTTGCATATATATTTTTTTAAATTGGGCCGGTGGTCATCGGAGACTAGAAAACAGCCAAAGTTCAGATGAATAAGTAAGTTGATAGTTGTTTTCAGCATTGTGTGACATACCTGAAACCTCATATATGGGGTTGTGTTCAAGTTTTACGTAACAAGCAATTTGCATAAGAGGATCCAATACTAAGTACACTATGGCTTGCAACTGATTGGACAGGTTTAGCAGGCATTTAGAAGTTTATTTCCAACGCTTGCTGCAAGTGGAATTCAGGTTATTCAGCAAAATGGCCACTGACAGGCAGAGCTCACACATTCAGCGGTTAGTCCGAGATTTTGTGTTACGGATTGACACTGCAAAATCTTCGGATCACCAATACCTCTGAATGTGTAGCGGCCTCTTTCCTACCTTCAAGTCCAGCCCGCAAGGCCGCAAAAGGCCCATGGCCCACCAAAAACACACGTGCTCCGTTGCTCTTTTTTTTTTTTTGACAAGTTCCTCCTATGTTCATCGGCGTGACCTCCAGCCTCCACGGCTCCTATGTTCATTGGAGAATTGACTATTTGGCCTCCAAAAATCTTCATCTTGCTTTTTGCCCTTTTTTCTTTGAACTTGCCTATTTGACCTTCAAATAAAACTTTCTTTCTCCTTTGGCCTTCCGGTTTTTCGGCGAAAGTAGCGGTGTTAAGTTACATCTAAAAAAGACTATTCTAAAAAAAAAAAAAAAGAGAGTTTTACACCTAAAAGACCATTTTACACTCATGAGCACCTAATCAGGTAGAGGTGCAGTAAACGTCTAGCTCTCAAGTAATACCGTGAAATACAATTAATCTACTATAGATAAAACAAGAAAGTTTCCTGTAGCGTAATATGATATTGGGCAGCACATGGAAACCCAATTTTTAGTTAACATGATGGAAGGACAGGAATTTTCGAATGAGAATTTAGAAGGCTCGCAGACAGACTGGCACAGTGTCGAATCGAATCAAATTGTCGAATGCACGCCTAGCTTCCATTAATTAGTTAACTACAAATCATAATATTTAAATATGCACTGTTGCATCTTTCATGTAATGTCACTATACAACTTCCCTAAAACAAATAAGCTACTAATGCACTATTACACATCTATTCCAGAAATGGACATACGAACAACTAGCGTCCCTCTAACACCGTTGTGAGGCTCATGTTATTCATAGAACTAGTAGTATTTCCTTTTGTCCCTTGGTTTGTTCCCCGGTATGAGAAATACATCGGCTGTATTGGTAATGGAAGCGGTGTAGTTTTCGTTCTCAAGCATGGTGACCACTGATGACATGAGTGGCCTATCGTTTGGATTGTCTTGCACACACAGTAATCCTATCTGGATACACCGTAAAAGCTTCATTGTAGGAACAACTCTTAGCCAGGGATGAGTCCACAAGATCCATTGCTCTGTCATTTATCCATAAGCTCCATGCCTGTTGAGCCGATAGGATCAAATCTCAGATAAATTAGGAAAGCATTTGTTTGAATTGTAAAATAAAAATATTAGCAACACTGCACTTACATAAGCTAGTAGGTTAGGGAAGCCCTTGCAATGAGTTAAACTGATCTTCAAGCCACTCAAAATCTCCAAGATTATGACACCAAAGCTATATGTATCTGACTTGACAGAGAACGCCCCATCCATTGCATATTCAGGAGACATGTAACCACTGCTCAAAAGAAATAAACATTCTGAGTAAGTGTATACGGAAATAAAATCCACTTAAAAAGTCAAGTCTATGATTATTATACTCACTATGTCCCAACAACTCGATTAGTATTTGCTTCATGCTGGTTTCCACCAAAGATTCTTGCCATTCCAAAATCTGATATCTTGGGGTTCATGTCCTCGTCCAACAGTATGTTGCTCGTTTTTCATATCTCTGTGAATTATAGTCAACCTTGAATCCTGGTGGAGATAAAAAGCCCCCTGGATACTCCTTTGATTATCTTGAAACGTGTTGGCCAATCAAAGGAGATATTTACTTGCAGCATCTAAAGTAAGCAATTCCAATGGTAACCATGTCATATGTTTCTTTTGTTTTGCAAAAGCATAATTATTTTCTAAAAAACAATAAGTTCAGACATACCAAAAATTATGGAATCTAAGCTTCTGTTTGGTAAGTATTCATAAATCAGTAACTTCTCATCTCCATCGATGCAGCATCCAAGAAGCCTAACCAGGTTTCTGTGCTGCAATTTTGCAATCAGAACAATTTCATTTCTGAATTCCTCTACACCTTGTCCTGAACTTTGACCGAGCCTTTTGATTGCAACTTCTATGTTCTGTCCCAGCGTACCCTGCATTGTTTTAAATTGAGTAAGCAGTGCCATGATTCTCACATGTCTACAGTTTATTTTAAAATATTTATTTATTTTCCTAACCTTATAAACCTTTTCCAAAGCCACCTTGCCCGAGCATATTGTCCTCAGAAAAGTTGTTTGTTGCTGCTGCAATGTCTCCAAAGCTGACAAATGGAAGCTCTACATTATCGTCACCGAGTTCATTTGGCGCAGTCGAGTATCCTAGGATCGCTTTCCTCAAATTATCCTTGTTATGACGTTTTCGCTGACAGGAAAAGCAATTCCAATTGTTATTAATAAACCTTACTAGTAGTAGAAAACCATTAATTTGCCTGAATTGTACCTCTAAGCTTGCATATCCAAACAAGGTACATGCCAGCGGCCGTGAGTACAAGCACAGACGCCATCACTAGAACCAAGATCTTTGCCACACGCCCCCTCTTCCCTGTAGCTGCAGAAATGTATTACAGAAAGTATTGATCGTAGCTGATAATAAGATGATGATGATTTTGCCTCCGAATTTTGACCAAGATAGTAGCAACTGCGTGATCCTTACCTGTTTCAGTCTTTGCCAACTTCAGATAGAGATCCTGCCCATTTTCTATGTACCTGACATCAACGATGTTATCGTTCCACATGACGCAGCCACTGCCATTACCCTCTCCTCGGATGTCGGCGGGGGCATAGGCCACGCACGAGCAGTTGGCGAGGCACCTCGCCCTGCACTGCTCCAGCGTCGCGCCCATGTCCACCGTCGCGTTGTCGGTGTCGGGGAGCTTCACGCCGTGCACAGCCGTGAACCGGTCCGTCGCCGCCGTGCCATTGCCGCACTCCAGCTGCACGTCCCTCTGGCACCCGCCGGAGGCTTTTGGCGGGGCTGAACCCCTCGGCGCAGCTGCAGGACGGCGCCGACGCGGCGTCGACGACGCTGCACAAGCTGAACGCACCGCACGACGCGTAGGCATCGCAGGCGTCGCGAGGCAACCATGGGAATTCCTTCCATACCCGGTTGGACGGGATCCACAACAGGACCTGCACCTTGCCAACCTCGTCCAGCACGACGCGGGTGAAGGGCGTGCCGGCCGTGATGTTGAGGACGTAGGTGACCTCGTCGGGGCCGTCCACCATCTGGACGTTAAACAACTTGTACTGTGAATCCATCTCCGGCACGCCGCTGAACCAGCGACCGTTCCACGGGCCGGCGCGGTACTTCTTGGCGCTGCCGTGCCAGGTGACGATGTCCGGCAGGCCCCTTGTGTCCATGACCCGACGGTAGTTCCCCGTCGCCGGGTCCTCCTTCGCCCGCCACGACGTGAGGGACCACTCCAGGCCGTTCTTTAGGTTCTTGCCGAACCTCATGCCGGCGAGCAAGGTGTTCGACGGGTGGTCGAACGACTGCCACTGGAAGGCGGCACTGGCACTGCTGCTCTGCTCGCGCACGACGAGGTTACCGGACTCGAGCAGCTGCGCCGCCCAAGAGTCGGAAGCGCCGGTCGTGTTCGAGGACCAGGCGGTCTGGCCAGAGGAGCCGTCGAGAAGGCGAAGGCCCACCCGGCTACTCAACACCAGGACGCCGGAGGTGGTGTTCAGCGGGGTGTCGCGGTTGGCCACCCACAAGACGGCGTTCGTACCAGACGCCGTGAACCAGATCCCCAGGTACCCCTCTTTGTTGGCACCGTGGTCGACGGCGAGAAGAAACCCAGGGTGAATGAGCCACCGGTGGAGACCAGCGTCTCGCCATCGGTGATGTTGCCCCCGTTGTTCAGCGTGTCCAACGAAATGCTGGTGCCGGCGCCGGAGGTTCTTCTGAGAAGCAGTAGTAGCGTGGCAAAAATCAGGGCAAGGAGGTTGAGAACCGCCATGTGGGATGTGTCCTTGGGCACCCAATTAGCGTGGGAGGCTGCTGGCTATTATATGAAAAATGAAACTGTTACACGATCGCATTTTGTGCAATTAACACATACTAGACCAGTCACGTCATGTCTACTCCGTCCACGACTTTATCAAATTGACGTCTAAGCTAGTCTGCGATGATTTAAACATTTTTTTAAGTCTCAATTTATAGAAAATAATACAAATTTGTAACTAATTTATTTGAAAATATATTCTACGATAGTCTCATATACTCATTACCCTTCAAAGGCGGGATAATGAGTCGGCTCATTTTCGGCTCGGCTCGTTATCTTGGCTTGTTATCATAACGAGCTAAAAACTCAAACTCGGCTCGGCTTTCGTTAAAAGCTTAAGTTGGCTCGTTAAGCTCGCATGCTAAGTATAGAAAAATATATAAAAAAATATTTGTATTTATATAGAGTTTAATACTAATAATACAAAATGTAATACATCCAGCCACCTTACACTACTACATTAAAGAACAGTTGTGACGGTTTTTTGTTTTTCCGTGGAGGTTTTCGTAATCCGCCACCAAGCAAAAGGTCACGGTTAATTGAGAGCTAACCATGACGGTTTTTTTTAATGGCAACCTCCACGGTTACTCCATTAACCGTGGCGGTTTTTGTTACATAACCGACACAGTTAATGCTTTATAGATTAATAAAAAATAAATAAAAATATTATAAAATCATAAAATATGATATACCAGAGAATATATGCTTATAAAATGATAAAATCAGAGAATATTTGCATACATCATAAACATGCATGACATTTGGACAATATTCAAATCACATGTTTCCACAAACTCTCATAACACTTAGTTCATATTACAAACACACTAGCGATTCTAAAGTGTAAGTTACAAATACGGGGAGGGACGACATCTAGAGGTCCCCAAACACATAGTCGTGCATCTTACACTTGTTCCTCCATCGCGTATTCTCCACAACCTTGGGTTAAACGCAAGGTCACTCGTGTCATCGAAGAAGTGACCTCCTTATTCCACAATGTCATCATAGACGGCCCTACAAATTTCATTAACAAATTTCTTGGACCTAAGGTCTGTATACGCCAAACACCATCTTTTTTTGGTTCTCTTCTTCAGCTCATGCCAGCTGCGCGTCACAAGCCTTGAGGTGTTGACAAGCAAAGTAGCCACACAGGAGTGTGCCTGGAGGTTGCTTAGCGCACTGCATGCACAATATATGTACCACAAAATCGTTAGACCATGAAAAGAGAGAGGAAAAACACCTAAATGCAACAAAATTTTGATCTACATCTACTTTCTCTCTCCTACATTTGGATCTAGATCTACAAATCAACTAAACCATGCAAAAGAGAGAGATTAGGGTAGGAGAGTAGGAATCAACCTCTTGCGGTGCCAAACTTCAACAAATCAGGGGCAACCCCCTCCCCCTCTCAAGAAATGGCCAGTTTTAGTGTTGGAGCTCAAAACCCTACAAAATGGGGGAGCCGTGGGGAAGAAAGAGGTGGGGTGCTCTATATATTGCCCAGACTTAACGTGGTGGTTAATTAACAAAAACTACCACAGTTAATAAACATTAACGGTGACGGTTATGTTAAAGTAAACGCTCTAATGAGCTAAAATCTCCTTCTCGCTCGTTATCCTAACGAGCCGAGTCGAGTCCGCCATGAGCTGAACGAGCTAACGAGATTCGAGTTTTTCATTCATCCTTAGCTATCATAATGTGAAATTCTTTTGACAAAGGGAGTACTTACCGAATAAGAAAGGGATCACACGGTTGTCTAATATATTTAATATGCATTATAAATATATAATATTGTTTTAGGCAAGGGGAATGCTTACCGGATAAAAAGGTGATCACATCTACGATGTTGCCTGCTCCGGGTTGCCTTGCCCACCGTTCCCCGTCGTCTTGACTATTATATTATACGAAAAATGAAGCTGTTACACCGTCGCATTTCCGCAATTACTAACGCGTACTAAACCAGTCACATCATATCTACTTCCTCCACGGCTTCATCCAAATTCTTTTTTTTTCGCGATCGGGCCATTCACCCGTATTTCATTAAGAGGAGGAAAACCAAATCCAATACAAACAAGCTTCGATGCCGAGCAGACATCAGCTTTGTAAAAAAGAGAAAAAAAAAGAAGAAAAGCGAGGACAACACAAAGCAAACAACCTAACTACTGGAAGCACCCTCGAAAGATTACAAGATAATCCAATGTCGCGACCGGACCGCAAGCACTCTCACTCATGCCGGACCGGCCGCCGATCGCGCCGCTTCTTTCCCCGCAGAAGGAAGGCCTCCATGGCCTCCATGTTCGCCCGCCTCAGCGTGAGGGGCCCGTTAAGGCGGCATGCAGCTCATCAAAGGAGACCGCATCCTCATGCACGGCCTCGACCTCAATCCCCATCTTCTTGAGATTACTCTCCTTGCTTGGTCCTCCGGCTTATGGAGCCCGGAGCCACTCTTTGCGGCTAGCCGTGCAATCGCGCGCCCCGGCATTAGCACGGAGGCGTCTTTGGCGTGGGCGCGTTTTCCTCAGGACCGGCGTGGAGAGAATGGAGGGCTCAAGCGGCTTTGTGAAGGCGGCTATGAACTCCGCAACCGATGGCACGGGCATCGGGCTCGAAGAGTGAGTGCGCCCCATCACCGCCGTCACCGCCTTGAGTACCACCAGCGCCGCCACCGGAGGTCGACTCGACCTCAGGCACGATGTGCCTCTGAACTGGGGCGGCGAGGCTGCAGTACGCTGAAGTAGCATCCAACACGACGGTGAGTGGTGGGACGGCGAAGCTCGACGCCGACCAAGCCGCCCACCAGTCATCCACCGTCCCTCGAGAGGTAGCCGCCGGGGTACACCCACAGACGCAGCGGCCACCGTAGGAGGGACCGCACGACCTCGCTCTCCCGGTGGGTGTAGGCGGGCGCACGACGCAGGGGAGGCCTCGAGCTCAAAGATCATCGGGTCCACCCGAATCGAGGAGCACCGCCGCCCGTCTAGAGCTGGCGTGAGCGGGGAGGCCACAGGAAGCCACCGGTTGTGGCCCACCCCAGCGCCTCAGGCACCGGCTGGTGCCGGCGTCCTCCTCCCGTGCCGATGTCGGGACGCGGATGGGGCCGTCGCATGTGTGGTCCCAAGGCCGGCGGAGCGCATGGGAGGTGGAGCCTGCGGCGGCGACGTGGACGGCGTGTGACCCAGCGAGGCCGGCAGCTGCGCTCGGCCCCGACCTCCGGCACCTTCAGCGGCGACGGCGCCCGATGCCCCTCACGGTGGCAGGAGCGGCGGCTGGGCGGAGGTGCCAGCGCGTGCACATGGTCGCCGGAGAGGCAGTTGAAGTCGGCCGACTAGCGCCGGCGGGACCGGCCGCTGGCGGTGCGGGCGATGACGGGCCAGTACCTGCGGGCTGCCGCCGAAGGTGGACCTCATGCCGGCGACGAGGTCGAGGCGGCGCGGTGGTGGCGGTGTCGCCACGTTCACGAAGCGTGAAACCATCATCATCGACCGGGCGGAATTACCGGCGGCGGCGGAGGGGCTGGATTGGCGACCGAGGCGACGGTGTGCAGAGACACGCGCGCCGGCTGGGCGCCGCAGGCGTGCCGCACCACCGAGGCTGGAGACGCCGCAAGAGGCGTGGCGACGAAGGGCTTGGCGTCAACGGGCACGCCGACATCCGCATCATCATCCGACCTTCCGCATTGATGGCGGCATGCCGGGCGACGATGCCGGCGCGGGCGCTTGCGGCATGTCCCGACGGCAACCTTATCGGGCGACTTACGGGCGCCACCTGGAAGGCTCGAGGTCGGGCGGCAGCCGCGCCACCGAAGGCGCTCGAGGGGTCGGGCGGCAATACCGGGCGGGCAGCACCGTTCGGACCCTAGGGAGGCCCCGACGAAGACTGGAAGGGCGCGCCCGCACGGCGGTAGGGCCTCCGGCTCGACGCCGTCGACCTCATCGCCCGTCACCGAGCAACGAGAAGTTATCCATCCAACGCATTCCTTGATCTTCCTGGGAGGGGGAAGAACGGTGCCGCGTCCGGGAAGCGACATGCCGCGTCCACGGAGCGGAGCGTCCGGCTGTGAACTGCGCTCAGCCCAAGCCCGACGAGGTGGGCACAAACTCTCCTTCCTCGACATCCGCGGCGGGAGCGGGCGGGGATGGATAGGCCTCCCGCGGAGGGACGAAGGTCCCGGCCCGAGGACACAGCCGTCGCAAGTCGGGGCGGCGTACGCTGTGCGTCTGGGGCGGCGAGGACGCGAGGAGGCCGGCAGCCTCACCGTCCCCTACGGGCCCGTAGTCAACTCCAGGAAGGGTGGTGTGCGCTTGGGGGAAACGGGCGGCGACGGCCCCGGCAGCGACACGCGGCGGCGATGCCGACAAAGGCGACGGACGGGGAGCGCCGGGGCAGGCAGGGTGGCGTCCTCCTCTTTCAACAGCGCCATGGCCAACCGAGCCAAGCGGCGGGGCGACGATGGCGTTTGCCGGGCGCCGCAGCTCCCGACGACGCCCACGGCGGCACTCCCGGGAAGCCAGCTCCCTCGGCCTCCGCCGCCACGCCCGCCCACACGGGTGGCCCTCGACAACCTCCAGCGCGGGGGTGCGGAAGGTGGAGGCCGCCGCCCCGGCCGCCATGGGCGCCAGCGGTGACCAGCGCTGCGAGGGGCCCGGGCCGGGCAAGGCACGAGGGGCCAGGGAGCGGCGCCCATGGAGACGTGGATCAGGAGTGGAGGAACCCGGATCCGGCGTTGGATTGGAAGGAGGGAGCCGAGGGTGGAGATCGAAGAAGGGGAGGTGGAGCGGGGCGGCGTCGCCGGGAGAGGGCTGTCGGGGGGGCTCTAACGGCTCTTCCATCCTCGCATTTAGTAGAGTAGTCCGTAGGATAGAGTTGGGGTTCGAAATTTCCAATCCAATTGCTTCATCCAAATTCATGTGTCTCACTCTGCGATGACCAAATTCATGTCTCACTCTGCGATGTCGCCCCGCTGCCCCCCCCCTCCTCCGTGACCGACCAAGTCGTCGATCGATCTGGTGCCGCCTACCAATCTGCCCGCCTGTACTGCTGTGAGAGCTTGTGAATGGCTCACTCTTGCCCGATTGAGGACGTGGTCCAATCCTCCAAGGAGTAGTTACTGGCGTCGGCGACGGTTGATGGATATATAGAGGCGATAGTGCATTCATCCGCTCTTGAGCCTCGCTCGACTCGACGTCGTCCAAAGTCGTCCAAGCTCTGCACGAGTGGACTAGGTCGTTGATATTTTGGCCCGTCCCGTCCCTTTTCAAGTTATTATTGCTCACACCCACCCTTCATCTTCAATGTGCTGTCTGCTGAGTGCTGAGACTAGTTAGGTTTCCGTTTGATTGTCGGGAAATTAAAGGCCTCCCAAGCTAACCAACGTGCTTTCCTTGCGAGTTCCTGATAATTCGACTCAGTCACACGGATGGGGATGGCCTAGCTCGCTCCTCGTTGTCACTACTCCTGTTCTCTTCTCTCCGAGAACTGATTGAAGAAATCCAATGGCCAATAGACACAAAGCAGAGAGGCATGCATTGTTTGCACAAGCAAAGATGAGGGGGTATACGTATTCTGCCGCTCGATCGTTCACTATAGCCTATGGGCACTCTGGTGGAACGTGCTATATATCGGTCGGTCCTCGGGAGGAAGGTCGACGCTCGTCAACGGGACGAAGGTCGGGTGCATCCTTGACTAGTGGTGGCGCGGCCACGGGACCTCTGGACTGCTGGTTTCGTGGGAACTGTCGAATGACAGGAACGCCAGATCCTTTCGCGACAGCGCGCAGACCCTCCTCTACTCGATTCGCCTAGCTGCCTAGGGCCGTGTCCCCTGTGCCAGTGTTGCGATGATGATCAGTTAAACTTGCTAGTAGGGCCGGCGCTTTGGTCTCTGACAAAGCGCATTGTAGTAAATTGTAATCCAAAAGATTGAATGATGATGTACAAAATGTTCTGCGTCTCATTAAGGAGAAGTTGAGAAAAAAAAAACGACGAGTCTGTTGGACATGGGCCTCTTCGAGTCTTTTTGGCCTAGCCCAGAGGAAATCATATAAATCAAATCATATATCGGATCGTGAGAAGAGACTAGAAGGCCTGGACCGAGAGCCCAACGTCACAAAGGACGACACGGGCCGTCGCGCTAACAGCCGAACCCGTTCCGTCGACGGCAGCACCTTGTGAAACTGTTCTCTGTTTTGCCACCGGCATCCGGTCCATGAAATTTCTTCAGCAGTTACCAGTGTGGCCTTCGCACCATGCCTTATTAGCTTTGTTGAAATAAAGACACAGTTCCATTTCCATGCAATACGGAGCAAGGTGTCCTAATAATAACCATGTAAGTGATTGTTCTAAGATTTTTTTAGGGAATCGTTGGGGACACCCCCTCGATCTTTTTCTTTATTAATAATAAAAGTAGATTACAGGTGCACGAGTGGTGCTTAAAAAGGAGCTAACAAAGCACACCAAAGAAAAAGAAATACATTAAAAACTATTCTCTAATCACTGTTTAAGAGGGCCTGCAAGGTTTGCTTTGGCCTTGATGCAAATCAAGACAATCTGTTCTTTGAAGTGACTTTTCCATCTCTCTATATTGAGCATGCGCGGTTGTCATGGTGGGTTTTTTTTTTTTTTGGGGGGTGCTTCCCCAACTTGTAGCCCAATCTTTGGCGACCTGATGTGCATGTTCCTCCTTAGAGGTGTCATTGAAGATCCATCTGCCTGCGTTGACTTTGGTTTCTGGGTGTAAACCTAATGGTGATCCGGAATAAGCGATGGCATCTTTCGACGTTATTCTTTTTCCAGAGGCATTGCTTTGGAGACAGACACAAACTATACCTCTTTGCTCACAATTCAAAGCCTCCTATGGTGTTCTAGGACCTAATGTTTTCCACAAGTTGTAACCATCGTGTTTTGTTGCCAATTTCCTAGCTCTGCCATTTTGATTGCTTGTCTTATCAAATGGTGATAACGAGACCATGTTCCTTTCACTCGATCTCCTTGCACTCCATTTGCCGGCTCTACCTCCATTGAGGTCCCCCGCCCCACCCCCCCACCTCCTCAAGGAGCGTTGGCCAACATCAAGTGGGTCCCGGATGTGCTTCAAAGATAATGTAATAAAAAATGTCATTGCTTGTCAAATAAACTCAAAGGTTAATGGTCACCATTGGAACTGAGGTCATTAGAGTTTAGTGGATTGATGGTGGTGTTCGTTGGTGAACAATGACATGCTTGTATCATGGTAGTTCTTTGTTCTCCTTTCTATGTTTTGTTGTCCTCCTCTTCTATTACGAGGGTGTGTTGACCATGTTCAATCATTGGGCAGTTTCACAACTAGTTCGCACAACAAAGAAGACACAATGATGGCACAACTGAATAGTTCCATGAGACGTTCTTATGCCATTCTGCCAGCGAAGAAGCTGACCTTAGCATTGTTTAAATAATAAGTATATGGTTCCATTTTCATGCAATAAGGTGTCCTAAATCCTCATAACTATGTACTATGTCTAAAAATAAAACCTACTATTAGTTGTACTCCAACTCTTGCCCAAATCCCAATGTATATAAATAGATGCAACCTACTAACCACTTACCGTCCCTCCAACACCGAGAAACTCAAGTCATTCTTGGAGCTATTTGTATTTTCTCCTGCTTCTTGGGCTTCTAAATACCATTGGGAGAAGTATAAGGGCTGTTTTGGTACTGAATGTAATGTAGTTTCATGCTCCAACATGAACACCACCGATGACATAAGTGGCCTACTATTCGGATTGTCTTGCACACACAAGAGTCCTATGTGGATACATCTCAAAGCTTCCATTGGTGAGCAAGTACCAACAATTGACGAGTCCACGAGATCAATTGCCTTACCATCTTTCCATAAGCTCCATGCCTGAACCGAATCAACGAAGTTCATATCATATTAGCATGAGCCGGTTCAACCAATATTCATAACAATCCAAGAATAGCACAATATATACTAAATCTGTTCCAAATTGTAAGACATTTTGACTTTTCTAGATACATTGCTTTTACTATGTATCTAGACATAGTGTATATCTATGTGCATGGCAAATACAACGTATTTAGAAAAAGGCAAAATGTCTTATAATTTAGAACGAAGGGAGCACTTACATAAGCTAATAAGCTAGGAAAGCTGTTGAACCGAAAGCGGAAGTGATCTTTGAACCACTTATAATCTCCAAGAGTATGACACCAAAACTATATGTATCCGTCTTGACTGAAAAGACACCATCCATTGCATATTCGGGAGACATGTAACCACTACATTAAAAAGTTAGCAATAAGTATAAAAAAATCAAAGAATGGAAAATAAATAAATAAAAAAAGTCATATCAAGAATATGATGTGTGGATTACTTACTATGTCCCAACAACCCGATTAGTATTTGCTTCTTGTTGATTTCCACCAAAGATTCTTGCCATACCGAAATCTGATATCTTTGGGCTCATATCTGCATCCAATAGTATGTTGCTTGTTTTGATATCTCTATGAATTATAGTCAACCTTGAATCCTGTTGGAGATAAAGAAGTCCTCTAGAAATTCCTTTGATTATCTTGAATCTTGTTGGCCAATCGAGGGATCCTTTACTTGCAGGATCTATGTACAACAATACTATACATCTAAGTGGTAAATTTTAATAACTTACAAGTTAAATATAACAAACATTTATTTATTTTCTGAAAATATCAGATTTACTACCAAAAATGAAGCAGTCCAAGCTTTTGTTTGGTAGATACTCGTAAATCAGCAGCCTCTCGTCTCCATGAATGCAGCAACCAAGTAGTCTAACAAGGTTTCTGTGTTGCAGTTTGGCCATTAGAACAACTTCATTTCTGAATTCCTCTGCACCTTGTCTTGAGCCCTTACCAAGTCTTTTTGATTGCAACTACTTTGTTACCGGGCATCATAGCCTGCATGATTTCATCATTCATGAAATGTCAAAGTTTTGAACAACACTTGTGTTGTATTATTGCATAGGAATTTTGTTATAGTTACCTTGTAAACATTCCCGAAGCCTCTTCATCCAAGCATGTTACCATCGGAAAAGTTATTTGTTGCAGAGACAATATCTCTAAAGCTAAAAAATGGAAGCTCGAGATCATCTTCATCGCCAAGTTCATTTGACGTGCTCTCTAAACCTTGCATTACTTTCTTCCCTCTACCAATGTTTCGACATGGGCCTTGCAAGAAAGTTGTATTAGCGTAGGAGGGTTGACAAATGAACTCTAATAAAAAAAAAAAAGGTTGACAAGGGAGAGACCAATTAATCTCAGGGAGATGCTCTAAATATATGCACTCTGAATTATACTCCCTCCATTCCAAAATGTAAGTCATTCCAAGAATATTAGAGAGTCAAAGCATCTCAAGTTTGACCAAACTATTGTGAGAATTACAAAGAATTATGACATCAAATAGATATATTATGAAAATAGAATTAATGAAGAATCCAGTGGTACTTAGTTGACATCCTAAATATTATTATCTTATCATATAAATTTGGTTAAACTTTAGATGCTCTGACTCTAAGATTTTAGAAT
This sequence comes from Hyparrhenia diplandra, assembly GCA_015847255.1. Taxonomy (NCBI): domain Eukaryota; kingdom Viridiplantae; phylum Streptophyta; class Magnoliopsida; order Poales; family Poaceae; genus Hyparrhenia; species Hyparrhenia diplandra. The sequence continues at coordinate 13,959 of JADLZK010002838.1, forward strand.
GACTTACAATTTAGGATGGAGAAAGTACGGAGTAATTAAGTGCCTGTACCTCTAAGCTTGCCTATCCAAACAAGATACATGCCTGCAGCCGTGGCTGCTAGCACAGATGCTGTGACTGGAAGCACGATCGTCGCCACAGCCCTCCTCTTCGCTTTAGCTGCAGAAATTTGTTGAAGAACATATCATGAAACAGGTTTACTGCTGATAGGAAGTGGCAGAGCCAGTAACTAGGAGGCTGGACGATTATCCTATATATGATTTCAGTTTAATAAATACAGAAAACGAAATTGATGCTTACCTATATCTAATTCAGACTTGGCCAACCTCAGATAGAGACGATCCTGTCCCTTGTCTACGTACCGGATGTCAACAATGTTATCCTTCCACATGACGCAGCCACTGCCATCACCGCTTCCTCGGATGTCGGTGGCGGCGTAGGCGACGCATGAGCAGTTGGCGAGGCACCTCGCCCTGCATTGCTCCAGCGTCGCGCCCGTGTCCACCGTCGCGTTGCCTGTGTCTGGGAGCTTCACTGGCCGCACGACCATAAACCCGTCCGTCGTCGTCCCGTTGCCGTCGCATTCCAGCGGCACGTTCCTCCGGCATCCGCCTCTGTATTGCCTCAAGGACCACCGGGACGGGTTCACGGGGCTGAACCCCACGACACAGCTGCAGAAGAGAGAGGATGTGGTGTCCATGCTGCACAGGCCGAACGCGCCGCACATGGCGTAGTCGTCGCAGACGTCCCTCGGCGCCTGCGACAAGACGTTCCAGACCCGGCTGGCGGGGTCCCATGCCAGCCTCTGCAGCACGCCGACCTCGTTCAGCACCATGCGAGAGAAGGCCGCGTCGGTCCTGGCGCTGAAGATGATGTATGCGGTCCCATTGGGGCGGACGACAATCTGTTTGGGGTACGCTGCATCCGAGTTCGACACCTTCGCCATCTCCGGGAAGCCACTGAACCATAGGCCGTTCCAGGGGCCCGTTCGGAACTTCTTCGTGTTTCCTTGCCACGAGACGATGTCCGGGAGCCCCCTGGTGTCCATCACACGCCTGCTGTCCCCGGTCGTCGGGTCGTTCGATGCACGCCACGACGTGAGCGACCACTCCGCGCCGGTCTGCGGGTCCTTGCCGAGTCTCATACCGGCGAGCAAGGTGTTCGACGGGTGATCGAATGACTGCCAGAGCATCTTGCCGCTGCTCTGCTCGCGCACGACGAGGTTGCCGGAGTCAAGCAACTGTGCAGCGGCTGGAGCGGAACTACTCGTCGTCGCGTTGGAAGAAGACCACGCGGTGTGGCCAGAACCATCGAGAAGGTGAAGGCTCCCGGTGCTACCGACCACCAGTACGCCCGAGGTGCTGTTGAGGGGGTTGTCGCGGTTGGCCACCCAACAGACGGCATCCGGGGACGCGGTGAACCAGATGCCAAGGTATCTCTTGGCTGGCACGCCGGTAGGGGAGAAGAAGCCCAGGGTGAAGGTGCTGCCCGATGAGACCAACGTCTCGCCGTCGGTGATGTTGCCACCGTTGTTGAGCGTGTCAGATGCAGTGCTGGCGGCGGTTGTTGTGAGGCAAAGGAGCATGGAGGTCAGGGCAGAAAGGTTCAGAAGTCTTGTCATTGCCGTCGCCACTAGTGGTGGTGTTTGTTGTGGTAGCTCAAGAAATCTTATGTGTGTGTATATAGTTATATACATACATACCAGAAACAGCAAAAGCAGTAGTTGTTACAAGACTGTCGAAGAACAAAACACCTGGGATCGCGCGGACGAGCTGCAACTACTGCGCGGGCGTTCCTCTCGCCCCAGTGTTCACTAGTGGAAATCGTCGCTCCTTGTCAATGTTTCCTTTTTCTAGATTAATTAAAAAATAATTAAAAAAATATAAAAAAACAATGGTTCAGATTTATCAAGGATATTAAGAGCATCTCTATGAGTACCATATAATCCTTCAAAATAAATGATTATTTGAAACAATAAAAAATTCTATCTCTAACAAGTCCTAAAAACCCACCTCTCAATTTTTTAGCACCGGAAAACAAACCTGATTACACGTAAATTTATAGCATCTCCAAGAGTAGCCTTTTTTATCTTCCAAAAGCATGCTGTTTTCCAACCGAGAAAATAGTATAAAGCCTCAGCAACATATTGATAAGCTGCTGATATATTATGTTATTTTTTTTGAACATCGTAATAATATCAAATATAAAATCTCAAAACTACAAACATATAGATCTCTTTGAGAGCTATAACTTTGGTATAAAAAGTACCTTTATTTGACAACATACTGAAACAGAATATTATTTTTCTAATATTTTTTTTGTGACCACGCCGCCAAGGCGTTTTTCATTAAGCAGAAATAAAGTTCAAACAACAAGAAGCAACGGTAACCAAACGATTACCGAGGCAAAACCTAACAACTTTGGATACACTACGAGAGAGATTACATCTTTGAGGGTTTGCGACCAAACAACCCGACGGTAGCTTACGCTTAGGCGACCTCGTCGGCAAGGCCCTCGGTGTTCAGGTCTAGGGTGGAGATGTCGAAAGCTCCATTGAGAAGAGTCAAAAGCGGCAACCGCTTTTTAGCACCGCGACATACCCTTACGAAGACGCCCCCGACCCTTGTCCTCGGCGGCAGGCTGGAGCCTCGCCCGCCTCCACCACGACGCCCAGCTTCCGAAGCAAAAAGATTCTGGCCTGCAGAGTCGCGTTAGCCGCCCTAGGTTGCGACGCGACACGGCGCTGCGGCGCAGGGAGTGGGTAGAAGCTGGAGTGCGCGACCGGCGCGGCGCGGCCCGACTGATCAAAGGCGAAGATAGCGGCACACACAACTGGCTTCGATCTCTTGTTGCGAGGACGCTGACCTGCGGGACGATGTTAGACTTCGTCACCGAAGACGTAGGCGGCTACGAGTGGCAGCAGGTGACCCTGCACCGAGGGCTCCAACGTTGACGCCATCGCCGGCGGGCGGGGCCGGGGAAGGTGGTTGTGTATCGCCCCGTCACTGCGATTCACCGCCCAGCTCAACGCATCCGCGAAGCCGAGCTGTACCACCGCGTAGTGGCGAAGGGGAATCCACCCGCCTCGGTGGGATCTCCAGAATGGTAGATGGGCGCGCCGACGAAGGAGGCCGCAAGCTCATCTAGCATCGGGTCCCAGCAAACAACGCGGTCCCGCACCCTGGCCCGACCGGCGTCGGCGGGTCTGCGGCATCAATGTTGGTGACGAGGCGATCTCCCTTAGCTTGCGTCGGCGCGCCGCCCAGCCGACGGCAGACGCGGCCGGCGTCCCCACAGACATAATGCCCGCCCCGCCGACGGCCAGGCGCCCGAGGTGCCAGCGTCGTCGATATCGAGGGGCGGACAGAAGGATGGCTCCAATAAGGATTGGAGCCGTGTGCGGATTCGCGCGTCGGGGAGCCCTGGCCATCGCCACCAATGATGGACGCCGCGGCGTCGGTGTGCTAGCGCGCGGCTCATTTGAAGGGCGCCGAGGAGGAAAATAATTAACGCTGCTTGCTTGCAATCTGGCCCGGTGCCTGCGTGCGGCAGAAAAGACATCGTGACGGGAGGTGCGGTGGGCGCGATGTGACCCCCGTCAAGCGGTTGAAGCGAGGCCGGCGAGTGAACTTCGGCACCGGCCGTCGGTGGCGGGGTGGCGCGCTTTGGCGCCCGTCCCACGCCCGGCGGCTTACAACAAAGTAAAGCCATCAGCGTCGGCCCGGTGCGGCAGCGCGAAACGGGCAGTCGACGAGGAGGTCGTGGATCAAGCCGATTCTTGCGCGGGGCCCTAGCCTCAGGGCGCGGACCAAGACGGCGTCTTGGCAACCACGTGTCCAGGGCGATGGCGTCGCCTTGGCCCGCCGACGGCAAGCGGACCGCCCGCCTGCGCCTAGAGCGCCCGTATCCGGCGCGGAGATGATGCCACGAACAGCACCCATGCTCCCAACACCGGGGGCCGCGACCGTCCCTGACGCAGCGGCGAGGGTGGTGTTGGCGTGTTTGGGGGACGCCAGGGGGTCGCTTGAGAGTCACCGCGTGTGACCAGCGGCACCACTGCGAGCACCAGCGGCGAGCGGCGCAGACGCAGCGCTAGGGGAGTCTGCCGGAGGCTCGTAGTCAAGCTCATCGTCGCCGACAAGCAGCTCCGTCCAACGCTCCGCCTTGGACCTACCAACGGAAGGGGAGGGCGGCGGCGGGGAAACGACCTCCCGCGGCTGCCGCGGCAGCCAAGCCCGGCGACGCCCGTCGCCCGGCGGCCGGGCGTCGGCCGGTGCAGTCGGTTGCACCAGGACGACGGCGGGCTCCGGCTCCAGCGAGCTGCCCGTCGAGCCGATGCATCCTGCAACGCTTCGAGCCGGGGACGGCGTCGCAGGGCGGCGAGGTTGGGGGCGGCGGCGTCTCTGGCGGGCGCCGCGGCCACGGACCCAACCAGGGCCTCCCCGCCCACACCGCGCGCGCAGAGGTGGCCACCGGCCCAGGGAGGTCCCCGCGGAAAGGCGGCGGCGCGCCGGCGAGGCGGCCATGGGCGCTGGGAGATGGCCGGCGGGGCAGGCCGCCAGCGGGCTGGGCCGAGAGAGAGCAGCCCGGGGTACACGCATGGAACGGTAGATCGGAAGGAGAGGAGCTCGGATCCGAGGTTGGAATGGAGGGAGGTGGGCTCGGGTGGGAGATCGACGAGGGAGGAGTTGGAGTGCCGCCGCCGCCGCCGGGGGCGGACGGGTCGGGTCCAACAGCTCCAGCATCTTTTTCGCGAATCATTATTTTTCTAATATGATAAGCAGAAGTACACAATTATTATGATAAAATGAAAAACCCAAAACTGGAAATGTCGTCAAATGAATAACTCAAAACTAGAAAGTTGTTGTCTCATCAAGATGTACAATTTTATATAAAAATCATCATGCGGCATTTGCTGCATGCTCACACACTGTGTCCACAGCATTATTATGCTTTATGCATGTACTACCTCTGATACACTGTCCAGCATTATGCATGTAGTACTCTCACACACCGCAACGGCGCAGCGCATCAACGGAGCACAGTGAAATGGTTTCAGACTTCAGAGCACGAGGCCGCTCCAATACTCTGGCCCTCGCACACACCGTGGCGTCCTCCTACAGATGGAATCACTACTGACTTGGACTCCGTTGGGTTGTGTTCAGTCCCATGCGTTCCCACTTCCGCAGCCCTACCCCTACGGACCCGGGAGGCAATGGTGAGATCCAGGTACAATTTCAGCCAGCTAGGTAGCAGTAGGCAACTAGTCGGCTCCAGAGGTTTTGATTGATGATCACCGAGAGAGAGACCTGACTGATCGACGAGCACGATTGAGTCAAGTCGACACGCAATGAGCGACGAGCACGATTGATTCAAGTAGACCGGCCGGGGCCTGTGGACCGGCCAGCACCATTGACACTGCTTCAATCATTGGTACTACGTACGGAGTACAGTACAGACTGTACAGTACCATCTATCTGCAGCGTCGGCGCTTTGTCAACGTAGCACATGGCCACGAGGACCCGGAGCAGACGAGGAGCAACGAGGACATTCTCCGGTCCTCGCAGTCCCGCCTGCTCACCATTGCTTCAGGCTTTCAGCCTTGACTCCACAGCGGCGAATTGAAGGGCACCGCGCGAGTCAAGCCGTGGCTCTGCTGAGAGCCCAAGTCGTCGATCCCCGATCCGAAGATTCCACCTCGTACCCATGCCGTGCTGAGTACTAGCATGGCAGGCTGCCTACCCGTTCCGGTCCGGGACTACACATCTTCCCACGAGGAGCGTCGTCGTCGCCGCCGTCCCCGTGCCCAAGAAAGAGCGGGGGGAGTCGGGGCACCAGCCGACGGTGACGGCCTCTACGAAGGGAGTGCCCGTGCTGGCATCCCAGCACGTTACGGGCTTACGGCCCCGGCTGACAAAGCGCATGCCTGGGGTCTGTCACACAAGACGTGCCATTAGCACCAAAGCTAAATCTGTTCCATCGACGGCTCAAAGCTATAGCACTTTCATGCATGGTTTCAACTTTGACCTCACCTTGTTCTGGCAATCGATCAGTGGCTCGTATCAACGCTCGAAAATTACTGATAGCTGGGTGCGTTTTAATTTACCGTGGCAATCCCAAATCACCAAATTAGCGTGACTCTCGGAACAAGTTCACACTGCAAAGAGCAGGAGAACCCACCCAGTGCAGACTTGAGGACATGAGGTACGCCGCAACACTCCGAGCCAGTCTGTGGATCTTTGCCGAGTCTCATTCCGGCGACCAAGGCGTTCCAACGACTTGTCGCCGCTGCTCTGCTTGCGCACGACCACGTTGCCAGAGTCTTCCCGGAGTCAAAACAGCGGCGCCACAACAACGGTCCCAAGCAGAGGGCCTAGCTACACAAGCAGAGGCATTGTCCCTCCCCTGTGCATGAGGCCCATCATCGTATTCTGCTGCTCATCCACCATTGGCACTAGATCGATCTGGGTAAGTGTGACGTGCTATCGGTCATCGGGAAGGCAATGCCGCAGCCGTCATGTCATGTCCTGTTCGCCGCTGCTCTGCATGTTGTGAGGCAAAGGATAATGGGGAAGATCAGGGCAGTAAGGCACAAAAGTTTAGTCATTCCCATCGCCCTAGTGATGACTGATGAGGTTTGTTGCAGAAATTTCATGGTATACTGCGATTTATATATGATGACGTTGGTGCTCGCTTACTACTTGCAAAGTACTCCCCGTTCCAGAACATGCAATTTTCGCTTTTCGAGAAGTTAAAGTTTTAAAATTACTGGCAATTATATATTAAAATATATAATTATTTATACGAAGTAATTAATATCATCAGAAAGATCTTTAAGTCTAGTTTTTTTAATCAATTTGTTTCAACATATAAATGTTGCATGTATTTCTACGAACATAGTTAAAGTTGACAAAGTTTGACTGTCACGTTCCCTATAGTTGCATGTTTTTAGGAACAGAGGGAGTACCATCGAAGTTGATGGATTATCCAGACTAATGTTAACCTGATCAATTCAGCAGGCTAGTGGGAAACAATTTTTTTCTCTTTCCCACAGCAGCAGGAAACCAGGGACAATTATACAGATCTAACATTTTGGATTGCAAAAATCTCCCATGAGTTGCCATGTTCCATTCAAGAATCTTTTTTTCGCGACCGGGCCATTCACCCGTATTTCATTAAGAGGAGGAAAACCAAATCCAAATACAAACTATGCCTCGATGCCGAGCAGACATCAGGTTGCGAAAACGAAAAGAAAGAAAAGCAACCTAACTACTGGATGCACCCTAAGTTGATTACATGATAACCAGATTTCGCGACCAAACCACAAGCACTCTCAGGCCAGACCGGCTGCGCCGATGCGCCCTTCTTTCCCCGCAAAATGAAGGCCTCCATTGCCTCCATGTTCACCTCAGCTTGAGGGCCAGTTAAGGCGGCATGCAACTCATCAAAGGAAACCGCATCCTCACGCTCTGCCTCGACCTCAATCCCCATCTTTTTCAGCATAACTCTCCTTGCCTGGTCCTCTGGCTTATGAAGCCTGGAGCCACTCTTTGCGGCGAGCCGTGCACTGCGTTTCGGCATTAGCTCGGAGGCGTCTTGGCGCGGGCGCGTTTTCCTCAAGACCGGCGTGGAGAGAATGGAGCGTTCAAGCGGCTTCATGAAAGCGGCTACGAACTCCTGAACCGACGGCACGTGCATCGGCCTCGAAGAGTCTGCAGTGCCCCCATCTTCGTCGCCACCAGCTACAGGGCCACCAGCGTCAGGTACCGGTAGTTCAACCCCGACCTCAGGTTGCAGCGCAGGTTTGCTTTGCTCCTGAACCCGGGGTGGCGAGGCTGCCGTGTTAGCGTCCAACACGACGGCGACTAGTGGAGCGGCGAACTCGGCGTCAACCAAGTCGGCCCACCAGTCGTCATCGCATACAGTAGATAATGCAACGGGTACTAGTTAATAGTACATGATACATTTTGTAGATTAGTCCCATCACTTATGTGACAACTGATAATGTTGGCGCTCGCCACCCAATCTGCTGTTGTGTTGCTTACCTGAGCCAGAGGAGATGGGAACGAGAGCCGCTGCTGTTGTCGGTCTGAAGTTACAACAAAAGAGTACTTCAGTTGAGAAGAACGAACTGCTGATGATCTGACAATAGTAGGCTGCTGTTGCTCTGAACTAAACAGGACGATTGACTAGAAAATTCGAGCAACAGTTCAGACAAGAAAACTGAGCAGGCTACAGTTTCAAAATCAGTGGAAAAGAGAAGAGAACTTGACAGTTCAAACTGGACTGCACTTTCAAAACGAAAACAGTGATTGTCCACAGACAGCATTGAACAGAATGAATCCAAGCTGAGTTGCTTTGAACCAATGTTGTCATCTCCGTTCCTGCTTCTGTATCCACCTCCTCGGATGTGACCTCATGCGCAAGCGAAACCTCTGTCAAGTACCTCCGCAAGGTCTTCTTGGTGAGAGACTTTGGTGGAGGTTCCGGTGGAGGTTTGGGCAGAGTTGTCATCTCCACTTTTCGATCCCGAAGGTTGCATCCGTTCCCGCAAGAGATGCCTTAGCACACTTATTTGCTTAAAATCTTTTCTTTACCTCGATTACCTCGGCTCACTGCCGGGATCTACTATGTCCCAACATAAGTGAACACCCCAACGTAGAACATCTCATGTACACTAAAATAACAAACGCAGATACACCATAGAACATCATATGTACACTAAGACGATACCGCAGATACACCCTAGAACATCACATGCATACTAAAAGAACACACATAGATACACCATAGAACATCACATGTACACTAAGACAATACCACAGATACACCTTAGAACATCACATGTATAATAAATAAACACTAGATATACCATAAAAAGACCAAAAAAGAAAAATAAAAATAGAAAAAAAAAGGGAAATAAAAAGGAATAAAGGATACAAAAAAAGAGAACAAAGGATTACAGAAAATATAACACAAATAAATAAATAAAATATGTGAAAAATAATAAGAAAAGAAAATAATAAGATAACAAAGAAAGAAAAAAGAAAAAGTAACGAGAAAAGAATATATGAGCGCAGCCATGCATCTTCACTAATTCGTGTGCTGTTCGGGAAATAGAAAAGAAAAATAAAACTACCCAGAGAATCGTGCATGTCCTGGTGGGCCGCACCCCATGGGTCGTTCTGGGCCAGAAGGCCACGCGCTCAAAGATTTTTGCTGGATGGAGGCTTGAAACATGTGGGATGAAATTAGGATTCCATGAAATTATTCCTAGGCTGCGCTAAGCAAAACTGGGCTGAAATAAACAAACAGAGGGAGGAGGGTGTCGGACAGCTTTTGGGATCCGACTGGTTGAACCCGAAAATTTTCCGTAATAAATCCCAACTTGAGCAATGTATTTGGTTGTTTGTTTAGCATATGCAAAGTCGCATTGGGTTTAATGTGCATAATTAACTAACTGCATACACTTTGTATGTTGCCATTACGTGCCGCATATTTTCACTTGGACCAGTGTTCTGCTAGAAATTAGTCCTCTTTACGGTTTTAGATGTGTAGCCTCCTGCTGGTTCCATCCGTCAAAAAGGTTTTGCAAAAAACTAAAATGGGTATAAGGATTGCTTTTGAGATAACAATGTGCACTTTGACATGGCGAAAGAAGGTAACAGAATATCGGCACTGAGTCGAAAGGCTCTGTGTTGAAGGCCACAAAGACGGTGATGTTGCATCTATGGATGTTGACTCCGATCTGATCCGAGAAACCTGTGACGACCCAGGCAGGACCAAGCCCTGCACAACGGTTTCACTGGAGCCGAGAGTGCCTGCAAGATCGCAATGACATGACAACGCTCTCGACCTCATCTCGACCTTATAGCCCACCTATTCCTCCATGACGTTCACGGCAGGCCCTGCAATTGAACCTCAGAGACCCTAAAATAACCCCAGATTACTAATGGTCATCTCTTTCATGGCTATTTAGTATCTGCAAACAGTGACATTACTACTTGTATGTACTCTGTAGGACTAACACCTACACTTGTTGAATAGCAAAACTACCAAAACTGTAGAAAAAGTATAAAACTATATCGATCCGATTGTTGAAAAAAAAAAACTAAAAGCAGAGGCCACTTGTTCTCAAGCAAAACTATAAACGGACGCTCCTCCTCTTGCCCAGCTAAACATCCCCTGTTGCGCAGGAGCCCGTGACGAGCCAACACTGCTATCCTCCTCACCCATGTGTCGCCTTTTTTGAAGCGCGCCCGTGTGGAAGAAGTCGGCGTCTACCAGCGCCACCACCTAAGGTCCTACGGGCGCTACTCGCACCCATCTTCCTCGATGACGACCTTGCTTTGATCCGCCTCCACCTCGCCTTCACGGACCACGCGCGCTGGGCCGGTCCGACCTAGCCATGACAGACCGAAAGCAACCGCGGAAGACTACGCGTGTTCCTTGACATGCTCCTTCGTGTCGATGCTAGCCTACTCACAAAGTCACAAGGGATTTCTATAAACTAAAAAACTTAACAGTCTCTATGTTGTCATCTAATTAGATATCCTATGACAACAAACCAGAGTGCCATCTAGGGACTTCCTGTCCGGCTAACAATCTCTAGTTGTTATAGAAATACATGTTTTTCTTTTGTCTAACAAGTTTGTTGCTTCAACCACTACATTCGTAAGAAATGACAAAAATTAAACATGTTTTCCTCTGATGAATCTTGAGGGGCCGCTGTCCCTGCAGCTTTATTAACTGTAAAATGAAGGGATCAGAGATGTACATAGAAACATTCAAAGATAAAAAAAAAAGAGGGGTTCAAAGTCACTAACATATCGCCCGGCATGTGACTCTAGCATCCGTGAGTACGAGGCTTCGACCGATTCAAGTTGAATGAAAGGCAAGCAGGTAAAAAAGACACAAATATTCATGAAACAAAAAAGGAAGTAAAAAAATGACGGCGGCTACAAGCCTACAACACACTGTGGAACTGTGGAGCCATAAATCAAACAAGGCTGCTATACTAGCATGGGTACCATGAAATTTCTTGAGCTACTGCAACAACATCATCTCTAGTCACTAGTACTGGGCGACGAGAATGACAAGACTTTTGCAATAAACTCAGATTAATAATGGTCATCTCTATCATAGCTGTTTAGTCTCTACAAACACCAACAATACTACTTGTATGTACTTTGTAGGACTAACCTCGCATTATGCTGAATAGCAAAACTACTAAAACTATAGAAAAATTATAAACCGCGGTCGATCCAACAATAGAAAAAACTAAAAGCGAGACTACTTGTTCTAAAGCAAAAACTACAAACACACGTTCTTGCCCCGGCCCGGCTAAACATCCATGTTTCATAGAGAGCCAGCGACGAGCCACCACCGCTGTCCTCCCTCACTCTTGTGTCGTCTTTTTCCGGCGCGCGCGTGTGGAAGAAGTCGGCGCCACCACCTATTGTTCTACTAGCGCTACTGAACCTATCTTCCTCGACGACGACCTTGCTTTGATGCGCATCCATCGTGCCTTCACGGACCACGAGCTGGCCGGATTCGACCGACACGCCACACCCGAAAGCAACCGCGGACAACTACGTGTTCCTTGCCGTGCTCCTTCACCGTCGATGCTAATCGCTAACCTACTCGCAAGGAATTTCTATAAACTAGAAAGAATATTAAGAGTCTCTATGTTCTCATCTAATTATATATCCTATGACAACAAACTAGAGTGCCATTTACATCGAGGACTTCCTATCCGTCGCTAACAACCTCCAATTGTTAGAGAAATACATGTTTTTGTTTTGCCGCGGACGATCGACCACGTGTGGTCCTTGTCGTGTTCCTTTCGCCGTCGATGCTAATGCATGGCTAACCTACTCACAAGGGATTTCTATAAACTAGAAATAATATTAATGGTCTTTATGTTCCCATCTTATTATATATCCTGTGACAACAAACTAGAGTGCCATCTACAATCTAAATCGAGGACTTCCTATCCGGCCGCTAACAACCTCTAATGGTTAGAGAAATACATGTTTATGCTTTGTCTAACGGGTCGCCATCCATAGAGTTTAAAAACAAGTTCGTTGCTTCAACCACTACATTCAGAAGAAATTTAGACAAAAAATAAACATGCCGTTGACCACGGAATGTGCGATTTCTTTCTCTCGATGAATCTTGAGGGGCTGCTATCCCCGCAGCTTTATTTACAAAATAAAAAAAAAGGGTTCAAAGTCACTAACACACATCGACCTAGCTAGAAAGGTGGCATGTGACTCTAGCATGTGTGAGTATCGAGGCTTCGACCAATTCAAGTTGAATGAAAGGCAATTCAAGTTGAATTCAAGAATCTTTGGTGGCAACCAACATGAAGCAAATACTAATCGAGTTGTCGGGACCTAGTGAGTAAATGAGTAATCATTGCAATGACTTATAATGTGAAACTTTCTTTTCTGTAGTTACTTATACTTCTTTTTTGAGCAAAGGGTTACATGTCCCCGAATATGCAATGGATGGTGTGTTTTCTGTCAAGTCGATACATACAGCTTTGGTGTCATAGTCATGAAGATTATAAGTGGCTTGAAGATCAGTTCAATTAATCTGCAAGGGCTTCCCTAACCTGCTAGCTTATGTAAGTGTGTGGTGTTTATAGTTTTAACTTTTTTCACAATGCAAACAAAAGCTTAGTAATTTCTGAGATTTGATTTCATTGGTATAGGCATGGAGCTTGTGGATAGATGACAAAGCCATGGATCTCTTGGATTCCACCCTGGCTAAGAGTTGTTCCCACAGTGAAGCTTTTTAAGGTGTATCCAAATAGCACTACTATGTGTGCAAGATAATCCAAATAGTAGGCCACTTATGTCATCGCTGGTCACCATGCTTGAGAACAAAACTACACCAATTCCAGTCCCAAAACAACCTATGTATTTCTCATACTGGGGAAGGGGAACCCAAGGAACCGAAGAAAATACTAGCAGCTCCATGAATAACATGAACCTTACAATGTTGTTAGAGGGACGGTAGATGGTTAACTAGGTTATGAATGCTTTTGTATGTCGGTTTTTAAAAATACATTTTTATGATACATTGATATATTAGTATTTTCTCTGTTCCAAATTATAAGATACATGACTTGTTTTAATGAAGTTTGACCACTGCCTTATTCAAAGAATAATGTGGACAATACTCGTTTTGAATTATCTTGTAATATGATGGAACTTTAATTTAATTCACATGCTTGTCAATCAAAGGCAAAGTGGACAATCCACATTGATAAAACACCATTCTAGAGCCGAGAGTACCATTATGTTGTACCGAAGGGTCATTTTATTATATATATTTGATCAATGTTAAAAGATATTTGACTTCTTGTCAAGTGAGAATAACACGGATGAAGTAGTTTATCTCAGCTTGTTACATTTCGTTCCCAAAGATGTTCAGAAGAGGGGTTGCTCTAGTTACATTTTAAATTACTTTAAAGTCAAATCAAAATGTTAATATCTTTTTATTTTAAATATTCAAATTCAATTGACTAAGAGAAGGCAGCCGAGCCGGGTTTCACTTCGGTTTGGCACGACCAAACACTGCGGGTTTGCGGCTGTGGGCAACAGTTTTTCCTTGCACGTGCAGCATAGTTCAACGCATTGGGCCGGGGGTGTTGCCACGTAGCAAGAGTGTGTGTGCGTGCTCATCAATGTTTTGGTCAAGAATCAAGATCCTTCCTCCTTGGCTCCTTCGTGTCTAAATCCACCAAGTCATAATGTGGACTAATCTTTTTAGCATATAATGTGGACTAATCTTGGCCCTTTGGTTGGTCAATTTTATTCTGAAATACCCCCTCCGTTCCACAATACTTGCAACTACGGGTTCCGTGCCATCAAATATGATCTATATTTGACCGAATTTCTACCAAATACTATCAAATATTTATGACTTCAAATTAATTTATTAAAAAACTACATTTCGTAATGAATCTAATGAGATTTATTTGATAGCATAATTATTGATAGTTTTTTATCTATCATTAATCGAACTTGAGATACTAAACCGCGATCTTGTGTTAGAATTGCAAGATTTTTGGAACGGAGGGAGTACATACTTTGGCATCATGTGTGTCATAGAGATAGATCATAATGTGGACTAATCTTGCTCCAATGCTTGTTCATTATTCTGAAATACATATTTGGCATCATGTGTGTCATAGAGATACATTAGACCATTGCACGGCATTGACTTTTGCATTTTGATCAAATTCGTCAGACTATTGGTTCACTCCTGGATATGACTCACTCCACCATGTCCACGTGTCACAACCTGATCTATATCTTGGTGCCATTTTCGCCGCCCCTGGACTTCATGCCCATGAGCAGAGATCGAAGAAACAATGGGCATGGCCTGCCTTACCATTTTCGTCCTGCTGCTCCTCCTGATGATTTGTGTCTGCAAAATCCGATGACCAGTTGACAAAGCGCAAGGCCACTCTCTCCCGGCGACCTGCTCATCTCCAAAGGCGGCGTCTTTGCTCTCGGCTTCTTCTCCCCGTTCATGGCCGGGCGGCACCAACACGAGCCTCAGACGTTTGCCATCTGGTTCCACGGCATTCCCGACAAGAACCGCACCGCCGTGTGGGTCGCCAACCGCGACAGCCCGGCTACAACCTCTTCGCCCCCGACGCTTGCCATCGGCAACAGCTCGACCTCGTGGCTGTCGGACTCCCAAGGCCGCATTCTCTGGAGGACCCAGAACGCCATCGCCGCCCGGCGACAACGCCTCCCCGGCCGTGCCGGGCTGGACACGGGAACCCGGTACTCCAGCTGCCCAATGGCACGGTCCTATGGCGGAGCTTCGATCACCGGACGGACACCATTCTCCCAGGCATGAGGTTCCTTTGATGATCCCACAGGTCTCGCCCGCACGGCGCCTGATCTCTTGAGAGGTCTCGGCGACGAATCCGCCCACGGAGACTTCTCGCTTGGCCTCGACTGCCTCCAACCTCCAGCTCATGGTCTGGCACGGACCGACCCATACTGCCGCATCAGCGTGTGGAACGGCGTGTCGGTGTCCGGCGGCATGTACACGAGCTCCCCAGCTCGATGGTGTACCAGACCATCGTCAACACCGGGCGGCGAGTTCTACCTCGTGTACACCGTCTCCGACAGCTCGCCGTACTTCGGATCATGCTCGACCACACCGGCACGATGAAGCTCCTGAGCTGGGACACCAACTCGTCGGCGTGGACCGTCGTCTCCGAGCGCCCAACCGGTGGCTACGGCCTGTACGGCTCGTGTGGCCCCAACGGCTACTGCGACTTCACCGGAGCTGCGCCGGCGTGCCAGTGCCTCGAGGGCTTTGAGCCCGTCGCTGCCGTTCTCAACTCTTCGAGAGGATGCCGGAGGACGGAGCCTCTGCGGTGCAGCAAGGGAAGTCACTTCGTGGCGTTGCCCGCGATGAGAGTTCCTGACAAGTTTGTGCTCCTCCGGAACAGAAGCTTTGAGCAGTGCGCGGCTGAGTGCAGCAGTAACTGCTCGTGCACCGCCTATGCTTACGCCAACTTGAGCAGCAGCGGTGCCATGGCCGACCAGTCAAGGTGCTTGGTTTGGACTGGGGATCTTGTCGACACCTGGAAAAGCAGCAACTATGGCGAGAAGCTGTACATCCGGCTTGCTAGCCCTCCTGGTGCGTATCATTTTTATCATCATGTGCTGTTTAGAATTTGATGATCAGAGGAACTGTTTCTCCAATGTTGGCAGAGATATCCATCTAGCAATGAAACACAAGATACGCCATAATGAGATATGTCCACTCAAAATAGAAATCACTAATCTGATTTAAAGAATTTCAGTCTAATAAAACTGAATGACATCAGAGCACCTCGAGCCGATCGCCATTACAACTCCTCCGATAGGGTGATACTACTTTGTTTTTGTGACCTCGAGTTGGCTCTGTTTCCTTCATTTATCACCAGTTTTTTTTTTTTTTTTCTGAAATGGCTTCAGAAACTAAAAGCAAACAAGAAAAGATATACTCAGTACGTTCTGACAAGTTTTACTTTGGCAGCTAAAACGAAGGCCAATATAGTAAAGATTGTAGTCCCAGTTATAGCATGCCTGATGCTACCGGGATGCATAGCCCTTGTCTGCCTATGCAAATTCAGAGGTATAACAATAAGTGTCTTGTTTCAACATGCATGTAATGTTATTGCTGTACAAGTTTTAAGAAAAAGGGTATCAATATCCCACTCCTAACCAACAGGGAAATGGCGAAAAAGGGAGATTCAGAAGAAACTGATGCTAACATACTTGAACACCTCAAATGAACTTGGAGACAAAAATGAAGAATTTCCATTTATTAGCTTCGATGACATTGTTGCCGCAACTGACAATTTCTCTGATTGCAATATGCTTGGAAGAGGAGGCTTTGGCAAAGTTTACAAGGTAATGGCAAATTTAAACATTAATAGTTATATGATGATAATATGCGTTAAAAGAATAGCTCAAGCAGAAGAAAGAATTGCAGTTTTTCGTCATTTTCCAATTCAGAAGAAGGCAATCATGCAGGGATTGTTGCAAGGTGGGAAGGAAGTTGCTGTCAAAAGACTCAGTCAAGGTTCTGGGCAGGGTATTGATGAATTCAGAAACGAGGTAGTTCTACTTGTCAAACTACAGCACAGGAACCTGGTTAGACTACTTGGTTGCTGTATTCATGAAGAAGAGAAGTTACTGATCTATGAATACTTGCCTAACAAAAGCCTAGATGCCTTCCTGTTTGGTATGCACTGACTCTATTGCATATTATTACAGTTCTTACATTGACCAAAAGGATACTTCTGATGACTAACAATATGTTTTGTTAAATACTTGTTGGCAGATACTTCAAGAAAACATGTGCTTGATTGGCCAACACGGTTCAACGTAATCAAAGGCATAGCCAGAGGGCTTCTATATCTCCACGAAGATTCAAGATTAACAATAATTCATAGAGATCTTAAAGCAAGTAACATCTTGTTAGACAGAGAAATGAGTCCCAAAATATCGGACTTCGGTATGGCAAGAATCTTTGGGGGAAACCAGCAACTAGCGAACACTACCCGTGTTGTTGGGACATAGTGAGTAAACCATTTACTAGTCAATGCTAAATAATGCAACTATAATAGTTTAATCTAACTCAAATTCTTCTGTTGTTAAATTTTTTTAAACAGTGGTTACATGTCTCCTGAATATGTGATAAGTGGTGCCTTTTCTGTCAAATCAGACACATATAGCTTTGGTGTTCTTCTCTTGGAGATTGTAAGTGGTTTGAAGATAATCTCAACTCAGCTCATAATGGACTTCCCAAACCTTATAGCATATGTAAGTATTGTGGAATACTCAAGTTTTCAATAAACATAAACAAAACTATATTAATTTGATAGAAAAAGAATTTACATTTTTCCAGACATGGAAATTATGGGAAGAAGGAAACACGAGGAAATTGGTGGACTCGTCTGTTTCTGAAAGTTGTCCATTCCATGAAGTGTTTAGGTGTATTCATGTAGGTCTTTTGTGTGTCCAAGACAATCCAAATGCAAGGCCACTCATGTCATCAGTTGTGTTTATGTTGGAGAATGAAACGACATTGCTTCAAAAGCACCAAAGGAGCTCTGCATATTTTTCACCAAGGAATGATGAAACTGAAGAAACAAGGAGAAACATAGGTGGTGTTCTGAATACATCGTGTATCATGACACTAGAGGGCCGCTAGATGCACACCGGCTTTTATATGAATTTCAGCAAACATAGCCGGGTCGTAATATATGTGAACTTGCGTCTTCCAAAGGGATATATGTGAGGTTACCAGATCGAACACACCGAATTGAATCTTGCGTTTGGAAAATATGCGAGATAATATATGGGGGTTTGAGGCCGGATGGAAGTTGTAACCGCCTCTCCCTCGGAGGCGATCGCCTCGCCGCCTCCGGTGATCGCGCCGCCCCTCTCACCACCCTCTCCTCCGCCTCCTCCACTGTCCCTCCTACCGCCTCCTCCTCCGCCCTCCTACCCGTCCCCCTCCACCGATCTCCCCATCGCTCTTCTAACGCCCCTCTCCACCTCCACCGCACCTTCCACCGCCTTCCCAACGCCTCGCCATCGCCCCTCCACCAATCTCTCCACCGCCATCTCTACCGCCCCATCCATCGCCATACCATCCGCCTCCTCCGCCCGTCAACCCAGCCTCCGCTTGCCCGCCTTCTCCCCTCTACCGCTCCTCCCTTCAACCAACACGATCCTACCCACTCACCTTCAAAAGCGGCGTCCACGACGGAGTATGAGCGAATATTCCCAACATTGGATGATTCGAGAGCAATTGGTAGATCAAGGGGAACCAGATTTTCCAAGTGGATCTCTCTCGCGCGGCGGTTCTCCAATCGACGGATAGGAACTCAATCCCTTTTGAGGCGATCGGAAGAGAGGGTGTGAAGTGAAGGCAGTCCCAATTGAATTGAGATGGTCCTCCAATGGCGACAAAGAATGGCGGCCGGGGACGATGAGGAAGAAATCGAGCCAAAACAGAGGAAAGCAGAGGAGGGAAAAGCAGAGTTCAAACCGGTTAGAGCTCGGCGTAACGGGCCTACAAAGGCAAAAGATCCGTGGTTTCCACCCCCAAAAGTGCAGATAGTTGGTGGAATCCTTGGACAGGTCCCCGGATCTAGCCACATGGTGAGCGTGCAGCGGTGGGGAGTAGGTGGCCACGCGTTGTGCTCACGGCAAAACCCCTCCCGAGACATCTCGGATCCCAAAACCTAACCGCCGCCATCCCGATCCCCTTCCCCGCTCCACCCTAGTGAAATTTGTTGGCCACCTCTCGGAAGACATCCACGAGATCATTTGCTTCGCTCTCAAGTTTAAGCCAGCCCCCCAATTGTCAAAGTACCAATGAATCGCGGTGGTAGCAATCGTTGGAGTGGGGGAGGCAACGGGGATTGGAGAGGAGGAGGAGGTAACCGCCGGAATCTGGCGGGATGGTTATCAAGGGAAGGGTGGATTTGGTGGTGATGGAGGTGAGGGGAGGAATTTCAACAGGAGCGCAAAGATCGAATCATGAAAATTCAAGTACGAGAAGAAGGAAGACTCCATACCAAGTAAAGGGAATTCTGCGAAAAAGTGGGATAAAGCTATGGAACTGGATTCGAAGGAGAAGGCGCTTGAGGCTACAGATCAGAGTAGTCAGCTGAACACAAGCATAGGCAAGACTGCTCAAGTTTTAGATGATGGCAACTCCAATCAGGGTAGAGGTAACAATCCTATTGCTGGCAAAGTGCCCTGTGACATATGTGGGTTGTTCAACCATGTGACTAGAGAGTGTAGGAAGATGAGATGTGAGATCTATGGCTACAATAACCATATAGCTTATGATTGCAAGATGTGTCTGCCATGGAACTTTGGCCCTGAATTATGTGCTGCCCAGGTTGAGGATCAGAGCTTTTTCTTCATAGAGGAGTGCATAGACCCAAATATGGCAAAGCAGAGAGTGTATTGGGGTGATTGATATTATCCAAGGGCAGGCAAATGCTAAACAAGTGGAACATGAGTTTGAGTATTTGGATGGCTCCAACCGAAATGGAATGCTAGGGTGGTTCTTGATAAGAGATTTATCATGAGATTCCCAAGTGCTAGAGCTTTGGGTGACTGGTGCAAGTTCAAGAAAGGATTGGCTATGAATGTATGGCGATGCTTACATGAGAGTTACTCGTGGAGAGTCAAGCAGCGGTGAAGCCAAAGACACTCTTCACAGGCTTGGTTTAGAGTGGGCAAGATTCCAGCTTGATCGAGAGCTTTGAGGACAATAGCTAAGGTTGGAGGGCTTGTGGGAAAAGCAACTGAGTTAGATGAGTCAACAAGGTTCAAGGCTGAGTATGTAAGATTGAAGATTGCTTGTAGAGACGTGTCAAGAGTACCCAAGATGCCTAAGGCTTATCTGGGGCCACAGAGAATTGAATTCACTTTTGAGAGAGAAGTTACAGACAACTCATATAATAGAGCCACTTCTAATGCTATAAAGGTGGGTGACAAGGAACCACCTATCAAGAAACACAAGTTTGAAGGGAATCAAGCTAACCAGATGGGAACTTCGCGAAATCGATGAAGGAAATCTTATCGGGAAGGGTCAAATCAGCATTACAACTCCAAGAAAGCTGCTTTAAGCGTCGTGCAAACATCTCCAAAGAAAGGTGTAAACAGTTTCCAACCATCGCCCGAGCTTGTTAGTGAACCAAAGAATAGAAAAGGAGGTAGCAAAGAATGGATGATGCCGAATCGTTATGAACCGATGATGATAATTCCTTACCCAATAGACTCAAGATGATTGACTCCTCAAAGATGATAATCAGTATGAGCCGGGGAAAAACAAGTCAATGATACAACAATTTGGAAGTTGGAGGACAATCAAGATAGAGTTGCTATGATCCATGCAAATATCAAGGAGAATTTAGCCCCGTACCGAAAGTCGATGATGGGGAGAGTTTCTTTAACTCCCGTGAAAGTGTAGTAACAAAGTGGTTAACTCTCAAGATAATAATGCTGAAATGGTGATGGAGACTGCTGTGGATGGGGAAAAGTTGAATGAAAGTCAGTTTAACAAAGATGTGATAATGAGCAACATAGTCAGTTCTACTCATCATCAAGAAAGTGAACAATGTGAGAAGAAGGCCAAATATGCACAATCAAGCAAAGAGAAGTACATCTGATAGTAATGTGGAAGATAGAAGGAGGAGTGAAAGGCTCAAGAAGGATTTCTTATTGACAACAAGTGAAAAAAAAATGAGGAATATGCCAGGAAGAGAAATTTGGAAGGACTCTTTGCAGAAGATGAGAAAGAAAAATTGGGTGACTAAAGCCAATACTATGTTGAGAGTGGCGAAGGAGGTGCTCAGGAACCAAACAGCTGCACAAATTGATCTGATGCTGATCCAAAGTGCCAATGACACAGTGCCTGAAATGGAAGAATAGAAGCTGTGACAGCAAGTGACAGAAGAAGAAGATGGTGGGGCGAGTAACAACGCAAAACAGGTGGTAATAAGTCGGAAGTCAAGCATTGGTGTTGGAACCATGTTCTGTTCTCGGTCAAAAACTCTTTCTATCGTAGTAGTTCATCATGCTGCTGTGAAGCAAGTTGCAGTAAGATTAGTGTTAGCTGCTAAACAGTTAGTTCGTTTCATTCCTACCATGTCGGGTAGATGATTACTCTTTTGGCCATGTCTGCCATCTCTTTTTTGCTTATCTGAAAACTCTAAATGCTTTGTATTTCCGTTATCATTAATGGAAATGGGTAATCCCGGTTGGAAAAAAAAAAAAATATATACAGGGGTTTAAGACTTATATGGTCAAGTGTCATAACAAAGAATGCAATCAAATTTCACATGGCATTGTTTTAATCTTCAGTTTCCCTAATGCCAAAAGGTGAAGGCTGCCTAATCATATGGATTATTCATAGAATTATTTAGATGTTATATTTTTCTATAAAGCTAGTAAACTTGCATATATTTTTTTAAGGGTTATTTGGTTTGGTACCATTACAATTTTCACTTATTCGAAATATACCATTACAATTCGTGATATAGGAAGTTTTACCATTGCAACTTTCTCCTCCTCTGAAATATGCCATTGGATACGAATTGGAGTACTTGGACCCCACCTGCAGGCCCACGTGGCATACAACCCAATCGTATGGCCTTCGTGATCCCGTCCCTCGACCTAAACGCCGCCTATTCCTCTCGCGCCCCGCTTGTTCCACGCTTTTGTCTCTTCCTCGCTCCCGCGCGCTCCCGACGACGCGCCCGGGCTTTCCATCTCTTTCCCTTGTTGAATAGCGTGCACCGGGCCGCCCGAGCAGCCCCAGCCATGAGGGAGAGCCTGCGGATGTAGCGGCCATGCGGCGCCGCAGCGAAGCGGCGAAGCAGCCCCGGGCCCCGGCCATGCGAGCGAAGCCGGGCGTGTTGTTGCGTGTCCACGCGGCGGCTCGCCGCTTCGCCCATGAGCGTGCATGTCCACGGCAGCGGCAAATTTTTCAAGCTCGCCCGCGGAGGCACCGTCCGCCGTGGGCCATCATCCCATTCCACCGCGGCCGACCGCAGCCCCTCCCACCCCGACGAGGCAAGCCCCGCTCGCGGCGCCCGGTAGACCAAGGCGACCGCCGCTTACGCGCCGCCCCCGCCGATGGCGAGCTCGTGGATCCCGTGACGGGCGCGCACGCTGCGCTGAAGCCTGGCCGCGCGTGCTCGCCAGTGCCCGGAGGGCACGGACGCTTAGACGATGTTACCGTTGGCCACCGCAGCCTTCTTGCTTGCTTGTTGGCCTACTGATGCAGCTTGGCTTTGCTTGCCCGCTGCCGCCGAGATGCGCGGCGCTGGTCGCTACCGTGCCGGAGCGTATGGACTTGCTATTTGTGCACTGGCCCGAGCTTGAAGGAAGATCAGCGAAGTTGAGGAAAAGTGAAGCAAAGAAAACTACCAAATTGAGCACAGCAGGACCGCCAGCCAGCTAGCCGCGGCGCCGAGGAGTCGGGCGCTGCAGGTGCGGCGCGGGCACCAAGAAGAAGCCACAAGACCGGGCAAGGCGGGCGGCTGGTGGCCACGCACACCAACAGCGGCGGCGGGCGCGGGCAACGCGGTGCCGGCGCTGAAGCCGCGGGGCGGCAAATACGGCTAGCGGCGTCGGCAAGACGAGCTAGGTTAGTGTGCAACGGCTTAGCGGCCACCGCGAGAGAAAGCAGAGCGAGAGGAATAGACGGGAAGCGCTGGGATAGACGGGCAACACGGGTGTTTAGGTCCAGGACTGGATACGTGGGTTGTATGCCACGTGGGCCTGCAGGTGGGTCCAAGTACTCCAATTGTGATCCAATGGCATATTTTAAGAGGAGAAAGTTGCAATGGTAAGCTTCCAATATCACGAATCAGTAATGGCACGTTTCAAATAAGTGAAAATTGTAATGGTACCAAACCAAATAACCCTTTTTTTAATTGGGCCGGTGGTCATCGAAGAGTAGAAAACAGCCAAAGTTCAGATGAATAAGTCGATAGTTGTTTTCAGCATTGTGTGACATACCTGAAACCTCATATATGGGGTTGTGTTCAAGTTTTACGTAACAAGCAATTTGCATAAGAGGATCCAATACTAAGTACACTATGGCTTGCAACTGACCAGCAAATATTATGCTTGGACAGGTTTAGCAGGCATTTAGAAGCTTATTTCCAACGCTTGCTGCAAGTGGAATTCAGGTTATTCAGCAAATGGCCACTGACAGGCATAGCTCACACATTCAGCGGTTAGTCTGAGATTTTGTGTTACGGATTGACACTGCAAAATCTTCGGATCACCAATACCTCTGAATGTGTAGCGGCCTCTTTCCTACCTTCAAGTCCAGCCCGCAAGGCCGCAAAGGCCCATGGCCCACCAAGAAACACACGTACTCCGTTCCTCCTATGTCCATTCGCGTGACCCTCCGGCCTCCACGGCCGCGCTCCCGAGCGAGTGACCGACGAGCAGCAGCGGTGCTGTCCTGGCGACTGGCGTCTCCGACAGGTGGTATGGCGGGTGCCGGGCCTGCCGGCACGCAAACTGGTGGCAGGCGTCGGCGGCTGCATCTGGGGGTTGGACCTCTGCCGCTCTGGGCCCTAGGTGCTAGGGTCGGCCAGGTGAGGGGCGGACCGCACCGGCGGATGTGCGGCAGGCCGGCAGCCAGGAGACCGGCTGCGCCTACCAGGCCTGCCAGCAGGACCAGCTCTGTGGACCGTAGCCACTAGTGTCTGGTGAGTGATTCAGTTATTTAGCGATTTGGATTTAGGATTTAAGGAATGTGCATGTGTGCTAGTGACTTTAATAGTGTGCATATATTGTTTTCTATAGATTACCATAGGTTAATTGGTATGCTAAGAGTTTCTGTATATTATTTCGGAGCTCATGAACAATTTTGTGACTTTAATTAGGGTTTAAGTACTACTATGAACTATATTTGAAACCTATGCTATGCGTTGAATTTTTTCTTCTTTTTTTACACTTCGAAATACCCAAGTTCAAAATCCTCGCTTTGCCCTACAACGGTGCCTCGTCGACACAATGACACTGGCGGGCAGGGGCGCCGCTGAAGTCAAGGAAGGAAGGACACCCAATTAGATAGGCCTATAAGCTCCTCCCTTTGGAGCAGCCCAATCGATCGGGAACTACCTCCTCCTCTGTAAACAGTCAAATGTGTCGGGCTTTGAGGTTTTAGTTTTCGCTTCATTAATGGATTCTGTAATATGTTAAATAGCTCATGCTTCTACATGGTTGGTGTCCCGTACTTTATATTTTACTGGTAGTGGAGTGGCAAATAACCCTCACCTGGCTTTATGAACATCATAAACTCCTATTGTAATCCCTATATCAACGTCCAATGAAGCTCTGTTTCCCCTCAAAAAAAAAAAAAAAAAAGAGAGAACAAGATATAGATACTACTGTCCTGCACTCCAGATCCAGCGGCTCGTCGACTCCTCCCCACAACGCGACGATGGTGAGAGACGACAACTTCTTGGAACACGAGCCGCGCTCATCATCTCGCGAAGAGACGGGCGTGGTCGCCTACACCACAACAGGGTCTTTTTTGCAAAATTTACCACATATTGACATGGTATATAGACGGGTTGTACATGCCCATAGGGTCTGAGATACCCTACATCACCCTTATTGATGTTCCTAGGAATACACATGTCATGGGCAACAACCGCCACCAAGGCCACACTCAAATCCTTGGACATAGCGACATTAGCATTACTCTTTATAATTCTCCATTGAGGGAGAATCTATAACGAGGGGCAGTATTAGCCAGTGGCGGGTCTATAAAAATATATAGGGGTGGTAGACCAAGAGCATTTTGGTGAGAAATAGTTGCAGCAATGGAGAAAAATGGGGAGAACACCTTGGATGAGTGTAACATCTCATCCAAGCCCACTTACAACTAGTAAGTCTCTACGAATCAAGACTGTCCCTCGCAAAACCAACACAAGTCTTTTTTATCATGCATTTTTGTCCTCATGCACACCCGGGAAGAATGTCGGTCACCCATCTCTAAGTTGCTCCAAGCCAATCACACTTAACTTTAGAGTTCTTTTGGATTTGAGCTTCCGGAAAAAAAAAAAGTTACAACTTATTGGTATGAGTATTTTATTAATTTCATTAAGTCCTAGGCCGGGATGTGATAATGAGTGTACATGGGATGGGAGAAGGAGGAAGAAGGGGGTTAGAGTTGTACTCCCTCCGTCCCTAAATAGATGTCATTCTCGCCCCGAAAAGTCAATGTTTTCAAACCTGCCGCAATCGTATATTAAAATATATAAATATTTATGTCAAGTGATTAGTATCATCGGAAAGATTTTTAAGTCTAGTTTTTAATAAATTTATTTAAAAATATAAATGTTGCACGTATTTACTACAAACCTAGTCAAAGTTGGGAAAATTTGACCGCACGCACTACCCCATAGCGACATCTAAAAAGGACGGAGGGAGTATACTATAGTTAGGACACTACCACTCAATCGACAACCCAACTGTCATATCATGATGCCAATTAACGTTGGGTCAAGTCATGACCAACTATTGACATATAGCACCCTTTCAAAAAAAAAAAAAAAAAATACCCTTTCAAAAAGAAAAAAAAAAAAAACTATTTTGCATCCTCATTCCATTTTTTGCACGGAAATACCGCGGTCACCAGGTTATCGGCTCAGCAGTGATATCCCCCCCATATCACTACCAGTTCATTGCTTTACCTAGGAGTGATATAACACTACCGTGTAGTGTACTAGTGTCTCGTCCCGATATATATGTGAGGCGAGACTTCCCTACTAGGTCAATAGGATCTCATATATCATTATCTGGATCCTAGGCTTATGATCTAGCAGTGAAGCCGAATCATTGTCAACTCTAGCACACACAATGATGTGCCGACAGTGGTTGTGTGTATTCTACGGTAGTGAACGATACAAGGATGGGCGTGTTTAGATCTCTAAAATTGGCACGGTAGCAAATTGAAAAGAATTGTAATACTTTTTGTTTGTTTATGGTAAATATTATCCTAACATGGGATAACTAGGCTTAAAAGAATCATCTCGCAGGTGTACATCTAAACTGTGCAATTAGTTATTTTATTTATCTATATTTCATACTCGGGTATACATCTTTTTGGTGCATTTAATATTTCGTTGTGATGAGAATTTTAAAAATTTTAGAGCAAAGTTGGGGAACTAAACACACCCGATATAGGTTCTAGAATTGAAGTACCGTTGGAGAAACTTGAAGAAGAGGGGAGGAAAGAGATGCCAAAGTACGAAAAATTGTTGTTTTTTTTTTTAATAATGGATAAACATATCCGCCTCTACAACGAAGAAGGCTCTGTTTCGCTTGGCTTATCACCCGGCCGGTCAATGATTATTTTCTCTCACAAAGATCAGCCCCAGAAGATCGCTTTTCTCACAAAGATCACCAGCCAGCTGACCCGGCCGAACAACAGCTCGAAATTGTTGTGGTGGTATTTGTGAATATGTGGATGCCACTCTCTTGTTGTTTTTGGTATTGACGTATATATTGTTGCCTTCATTCTGGTACTGACTCTGTACTCTAATCTACCCGCTTGGAGTCTTGGACTACATAAGCCCTTGTCCCATAAGTTACAGCAATAGGGGGGCATTTATCCAGGTGACAGAGGCCCCTCTTAGCGAGCTTGTATGCTGTCCAACATCTATTATGGATTGCCAACCACAAAATCATTTTAAATTTGCGAGGGGCCGAGGACTTCCATAACCGATGCCAAGGTTCAAAGGTGACAACACCACATAAAAATGCTTTATATGCAGATTTGGAAGAGTAGCAGCCACTTGAATCTAGCCTCCATGTGTGACGATCCTCTTGGTCAGACAATGTAAATCCCAAGAGACAATCCCATAGCGAAAAGAATTCTCTAATACCCCTACAGGAAAGGCCTCCTTGAATGTCCCTTGGCCATTGCACATTGATGAGAGTTTCAGCCAAGGTACAAGATTTTCAATCGAACACCCGTGAAGCCACCAAGTACCATAGTTGCAGCCAGAGTTAATTCACTACAAATCATAATATTTAAATTTGCACTGTTGACCTTCAAAAAAAATTTGCACTGTTGCATCTTTCATGTAATGTCACTATATAACTTCCCTAAAACAAATAAGCTACTAATGCACTATTACACATCTATTCCAGAAATGGACATACGAACAACTAGCGTCCCTCTAACACCGTTGTGAGGCTCATGTTATTCATAGAACTAGTAGTATTTTTTTTTGTCCCTTGGTTTGTTCCCCGGTATGAGAAATACATCGGCTGTATTGGTAATGGAAGCGGTGTAGTTTCGTTCTCAAGCATGGTGACCACTGATGACATGAGTGGCCTAGTGTTTGGATTGTCTTGCACACACAGTAGTCCTATCTGGATACACCGTAAAAGCTTCATTGTAGGAACAACTCTTAGCCAGGGGATGAGTCCACAAGATCCATTGCTCTGTCATTTATCCATAAGCTCCATGCCTGTTGAGCCGATGGGATCAAATCTCATATAAATTAGAAAGCATTTGTTTGAATATTAGCAAACACTGTGCACTTACATAAGCTAGTAGGTTAGGGAAGCCCTTGCAATGAGTTAAACTGATCTTCAAGCCACTCAAAATCTCCAAGATAATGACACCAAAGCTATATGTATCTGACTTGACAGAGAAGGCGCCATCCATTGCATATTCAGGAGACATGTAACCAAAAAAAAAAAAAAACATTCTGAGTAAGTGTATACGGAAATAAAATCCACTTTAAAAGTCAAGTCTATGATTATTATACTCACTATGTCCCAACAACTCGATTAGTATTTGCTTCATGCTGGTTTCCACCGAAGATTCTTGCCATTCCAAAATCTGATATCTTGGGGTTCATGTCCTCGTCCAACAGTATGTTGCTCGTTTTCATATCTCTGTGAATTATAGTCAACCTTGAATCCTGGTGGAGATAAAGAAGCCCCCTGGATACTCCCTTTGATTATCTTGAAACGTGTTGGCCAATCAAGGAGATATTTACTTGCAGCATCTAAAGTAAGCAATTCCAATGGTAACCATGTCACATGTTTCTTTTGTTTTGCAAAAAGCATAATTATTTTCTGAAAAAAAAAAATAACTTCAGACATACCAAAAATTATGGAATCTAAGCTTTTTGTTTGGTAAGTATTCATAAACCAGTAACTTCTCATCTCCATCGATGCAGCATCCAAGAAGCCTCCAACCAGGTTTCTGTGCTGCAATTTTGCAATCAGAACAATTTCATTTCTGAATTCCTCTACACCTTGTCCTGAACTTTGACCGAGCCTTTTGATTGCAACTTCTATGTTCTGTCCCAGCGTACCCTGCATTGTTTTAAATTGAGCAAGCAGTGCCATGATTCTCACATGTCTACAGTTTATTTAAAATATTTATTTTTTTCCTAACCTTATAAACCTTTCCAAAGCCACCTTGCCCGAGCATATTGTCCTCAGAAAAGTTGTTTGTTGCTGCTGCAATGTCTCCAAAGCTGACAAATGGAAGCTCTACATTATCATCACCGAGTTCATTTGGCGCAGTCGAGTATCCTAGGATCGCTTTCCTCAAATTATCCTTGTTACAACGTTTCGCTGACAGGAAAAGCAATTCCAATTGTTATTAATAAACATTACTAGTAGTAGAAAACCATTAATTTGCATGAATTGTACCTCTAAGCTTGCATATCCAAACAAGGTACATGCCAGCGGCCGTGAGTACAAGCACAGACGCCATCACTGGAACCAAGATCTTTTCCACACGCCCCCTCTTCCTTGTAGCTGCACAGAAAGTATTAATCGTAGCTGATAAGATGGTGAATTTTGCCTCAGAATCTTGACTGGATAGTAGCAGCTGCGTGACTGCTTCAGTTTTTCCTTACCTGATTCAAACTTTGCCAACTTCAGATAGAGATCCTGCCCATTTTCTATGTACCTGACATCAACGATGTTATCCTTCCACATGACACAGCCACTGCCATTACCCTCTCCTCGGATGTCGGCGGGGGCATAGGCCACACACGAGCAGTTGGCGAGGCACCTCGCCCCTGCACTGCTCCAGCGTTGCGCCCATGTCCACCGTCGCGTTGTCAGTGTCCGGGAGCTTCACGCCGTGCACAGCTGTGAACCGGTCCGTCGCCGCCGTGCCATTGCCGCACTCCAGCTGCACGTCCCTCTGGCACCCGCCGGAGGCTTCCTTGGCGGGGCTAAACCCCTCGGCGCAGCTGCAGGACGGCGCCGACACGGTGTCGACGACGCTGCACAAGCTGAACGCACCGCACGACGCGTAGGCATCGCAGGCGTCGCGAGGCAACCATGGGAATTCCTTCCATACCAGGTTGGACGGGATCCACAGCAGGACCTGCACCTTGCCAACCTCGTCCAGCACGACGCGGGTGAAGGGCGTGCCGGCCGTGATGTTGAGGACGTAGGTGACCTCGTCGGGGCCGTCCACCATCTGGACGTTAAACAACTTGTACTGTGAATCCATCTCCGGCACGCCGCTGAACCAGCGACCGTTCCACGGGCCGGCGCGGTACTTCTTGGCGCTGCCGTGCCAAGTGACGATGTCCGGCAGGCCCCTTGTGTCCATGACCCGACGGTAGTCCCCCGTCGCCGGGTCGTCCTTCGCCCGCCACGACGTGAGGGACCACTCCAGGCCCGTATTCAGGTTCTTGCCGAACCTCATGCCGGCGAGCAAGGTGTTCGACGGGTGGTCGAACGACTGCCACTGGAAGGCGGCGCTGGCGCTGCTGCTCTGCTCGCGCACGACGAGGTTGCCGGACTCGAGCAGCTGCGCCGCCCAAGAGGCGGAGGCGCCGGTCGTGTTCGTGGACCAGGCGGTCTGGCCAGAGGAGCCGTCGAGAAGGCGAAGGCCCACCCGGCTACTCGTCACCAGGACGCCGGAGGTGGTGTTCAGCGGGGTGTCGCGGTTGGCCACCCACAAGACGGCGTCCGTGCCAGACGCCGTGAACCAGATCCCCAGGTACCTCTTTGTTGGCACCGTGGTCGACGGCGAGAAGAAACCCAGGGTGAATGAGCCGCCGGCGGAGACCAGCGTATCGCCATCGGTGATGTTGCCCCCGTTGTTCAGCGTGTCCGACGAAATGCTGGCGCCGGCGCCGGAGGTTCTTCTGAGAAACAGTAGTAACGTGGCAAAAATCAGGGCGAGGAGGTTGAGAACCGCCATGTAGGATGTGTCCTTGGGCACCAAATTAGCGTGGGGAGGCTGCTAGCTATTATATGAAAAATGAAACTGTTACACGATCGCATTTGTGCAATTAACACATACTAGACCAGTCACGTCATGTCTACTCCGTCCACGACTTTATCAAATTGACGTCTCGGTCTGCGATGATTTAAACATTTTTAAGTCTAAGTTTATAGAAAATAATACACATTTTGTAACTAATTTATTTGAAAGTATATTCTACGATTAGTCGCAGTAAACTCATTACCCGTCGAAGGCGGGATAAGGAGCCGTCTCTCGGCTCGGCTAGGCTTGTTATCTTGGCTCGTTAAGATAACACCTTTGGCTTGTTATCTTAAGAACTAAAACTGAAACTTGGTTTGGCTCGTTAAAAGCTCAATTGGCTCATTAAACTCGCGAGCCAGATATAAAATACATTAAAAAAAATATTTGCATTTATATAAAGTTTAAGACTACTAATAATTTAAAATGTAATACATCTAGCCACCTTAAAGAACAACCGTGATGGTTTTTTTGTTTTCCGTGGAGGTTTTCGTAACCGCCACCAAGCAAAAGGTCACGGCTAATCGAGAGATTAACCATGGCGGTTTTTAATGGCAACCGCCACGGTTACTCCATTAACCGTGGCGGTTTTCTAAATGTGCCGCCCACGATTAATTTATTAACCATGACGGTTTTTGTTACATAACCGCCACAGTTAATGTTTTTTCCAAATTAATAAAAAACAACTAAAAATATTATAAAATTACAAAATATGATATACTAGAGAATATATGCTTACAAGTGCTGGTGGAACGATGAATAAATGGCGCATGGGGAATTAGAGCAGATAGAGGGAGACCAAACACCAACAGACAGGTATGACTCTTAATCAGTTGCATGCTTCGGCTGCTTAGGGCTTTCATGGTGGGATTCGTGTGACGTGGCTTTAGTGGGGGCTTCTTAGGTGGCATGATTGCATATCTAGAGAACTCCCTAGTGGGTCTTTGCTACATATATATATATATATGCTTATAAAATGATAAAATCAGAGAATATTTGCACACATCATAAACATGTATCACATTTGGACAATATTCAAATCACATATTTCCACAAACTCGCAACACTTAGTTCATATTACAAACATGCTACCGACACACATAGTCGTGCATGTTACACTTGTTCCTCCATCGCATATTCTCCACAACCTTGTTCGACGCAAGGTCACTCATGTCATCGAAGAAGTGACCTCCATATTCCACAACGTCGTCATAGACTGCCTCACAAATTTCATTGACAAATTTCTTGAACGTACGGGTTTGTATATGCCAAACACCATTTCTTTTTTCTCTCTTCTTCAACTCACGCTAGTTGCTTCGGCACGCGTCACAAGCGTTGAGGTGCTGACAAGCAAAGTAACTACACAAGAGTGTGCCTGGAGGTTTCTTAGCGCACTGCATGCACGATATATGTATCACAAAATCGTTAGACCATGGAAAGATAGAGGAAACCCACCTAAAAGCACCAAAATTTTGATCTACATCTACTTTCTCTCTTCTACATTTGCATCTAGATCTACAAATCAACTAAACCATGCAAAAGAAAGAGATTAGGGTAGGAGAGTAAGAATCAACCTCTTATGGTGCCAAACTTCAACAAATTAGGGGCAAGAGGTAGGGTGATCTATATATAGCCCAGACTTAATCGTGGCGGTTAATTAACAAAACCGCCACGGTTAATAGACATTAACGGTGGTGGTTATGTGTTTTTACCCTGGCCGGCTAACTTGTTTGGCCTCGATTAATGGTGACAATTTTTTAAATAATTGCAACGGTTAAAAAAAAGGCAAGTGCCTTGTAAAAGATTTATTGTAATAGTCAATTGAAAAAAAAATACACGCTTAACATATATATAACGCACGGCATGAAGTAATACAAAAAAGTTTTGCTACTTTTAGCTTGTGAGTTGGCTCGAGTTGGCTTGTTATAGCTAACGAGCTAAAATCTCGGCTCGCCTCAGCTCGTTATCGAGCGAATCGAGTAGGCCAAGCCAAGCGAGCTAACGATATTGGAGTTTTCCGTCCAACCTTACCATCATAATGTGATATTGTTTTGACTTACCGAATGAAAAAGAGATCACATGGTTGTCTAATATATTTAATATGCATTATTATTAATTAATATATAATATTCTTGTAGGCAAGGGGAGTGCTTATCCGATAAAAATGAGATCACATCTATAGATGGCCAAAGGGCGGCCCGCTCGGGCCGGGCTGGGCTGGGCCCGCCGCTGGCCGCGTCGGGCCACGGGCCGTTTCTCCACCGTGCCCGGCCGCATCCCTCGGCCCATGGCCCGGTCCGTGGGCCGGCTGACCGGGCCACGGGCCGCCCACAACAGAACCGCTAAAAAGCATTGTGAACGCCGGGCGGCCGCCGCTCCCGCCCATGGCCGCCGCGCGCCGCTGCTCCCGCTGCCCATGGCCGCCGCTGCTCGGGCGCGCCGCCGGCCGCCGCTCCGGCCGCCGCGCGCGTCATGGCCTCCGGCGCTCCCGCCAGTTTCCCGCCGCTACGGCCGCCTTCGGGCCAAGGCCGGGGCGCCGCTGCCGCCAAGGCCAGGCTGCCGCCGCCGCCCGCCCGCCGCCGCGCCGCGACGCCGCCCCCGCTGCTCGAGATTGGGTGTCGGCTTCGTTGCACGTCAAGTTTCCTCAGAGACTAAGGAGCGTTCCTCGGCTACTCTGGTTGGGCCTTGGGGACCAGATTGGGGATGGCCAGTGCCTTTTTTTTTTTTTTTTTATTTAGTGGAGATTGGGGATGGATGGGCCAGGCCTTTTTCTATGTTTCGTCCATTTCAATTTATCATCGGGCCAGCGGGCGTGCCGCACCGCACCACGGGCTGAGGCAGCGCCCATGGCCCGCCTGGCCACCGGGCCGGGGGGCCGCCCTGGGGTCTGTACCTAACGGACCGGGCGGGCCAGGTAACCGGGCCATTTTGTCGGGCCTCGGACCGGGCCGTGAGGCCACGGGCCAAATGGCCAACTATAATCACATCTACGATGTTGCCTTCTCCGGGTTGCCTTGCCCACCGTTCCCCGTCGTCTTAATTATTATACGAAAAATGAAGCTGTTACACCGTCGCATTTCCGCAATTACTAACGCGTACTAAACGAGATATACTACATCATAAATATCTACTTCCTCCACGGCTTCATCCGAAACCAATTTCATGTCACGCTTTGCGACGATTAAAAACATTAAGTTAAGTTTATATAAAGAAAATAATATAAGTATTTGGAACTCTAATTGTTAAATGTTGATCATCCAGATCACCATGTTTGTCTAACTCCAAAAGTCTGCTTTACATTCATTTGAACTACAAGTTATATACTAGCAAACTATACTAAATTATAATAAAATGGCCACGTTGTTCACCAAAAACACCGAAATCCAACTTAACGGCCCCACAGGATCTGTTTTTATTTATTTATAAAAGTAAATAAATAGGAAGAAACTTGTGAAGGCAGAGTTCGTTATATAGGAAAACGACGAACTGAACACTGGAGTTTACAACTGAGCTGAGGCTACTCTCTCTGTGTAGCACCGACGCCACCTGGATCGATACGCTGAGACAAATTAAAGCCACAGAGCATCTGATCTGGCGCTGAAATAAACTCTTGCCAATATAGCAACGACGAAGTACTCACTTCATATTGATAAAAGAAGTCATTCATGAAAATGTGATATATATATACTTTTATGAAAGTTATTATTTATATAAATATTTTGAATAAGACGGATGGTCAAACATTAAGATCAAAAGTCAAAAACATCAAACTCAGGGACGGAGAGAGTAGACTCGTAGGTTGAAAATCACCTGCTGTACACTTGTAGAGCCTGACTCGTTGGTTGACAATCACCTGTTGGCTGTTGACGTGGCCAGCCGCGCAGCCGTCGACACCGACGCGGACGCCGACGCCGATCGAGCATTAATCGATCCTCACCGGTGCCCCCCCGCTATTAATCGCAAGCTGACATGCATGGTGGTGGACTGGTGGTACATGGGCCGCCGGGTGATGACTCACCGTGGTGAGATGAGAGTCCCTTACCGCGGTGCGCGCGTGTTGACGCATTGCTGCATACACATCCCGTCTCGACCCGAGACGTGATCGGGACTGACTTGCATGTTTCAGCGGAGGAATTCGAAGCTCTGAAACAAGGCATGCGCTGACGCACCTTTCAATTCCTCCGCCGGATCGATCAGCACTGCTGGCTCGTCAGTTCTTGGCAAACCTTACCATGCACCCAGCGCCGGCAGCCGTGACCGACCAAGTCGTCGATCGATCTGGTGCCGCCTAGCAATCTGCCCGCCCCGTACTGCTGTGAGCTTGTGAATGGCTCACTCTTGCCCGACAGAGGACGTGGTCCAATCCTCCAAGGAGTAGTTACGGCGTCGGCGACGGTTGATGGATATAGATAGAGGCGATAGTTACGGCGTCGGCGACGGTTGATGGATATAGATATCGGTCGGTCCTCGGGAGGACCGTACTACAGTGCTGCCCGACGCTCGTCAACGGGACGAAGGTCGGGTGCATCCTTGACTAGTGGTGGCGCGGCCACGGGACCTCTGGACTGGAACGCAGCCACACAGTTTCGACACCTGCTTGTTCGTGCTGGTTTCGTGGGAACTGTTGAATGACAGAACGCCAGATCCTTTTCGCCACAGCGCAGACCCTCCTCTACACGATTCGCCCAGCTGCCTAGGGCCGTGTCCCGTGTGCCCGTGCTTCGATGATGATCAGTTAAACTTGCTAGTAGGGCGGTGGCCCGGCGCTTTAGTCTCTGACAAAGCGCATTGTTGTAAATTGTAATCCAAAAGATTGAATGATGATGTAGACATACAAAATGTTCTGCGTACTCATTAAGCAGAAGTTGAGAAAAAAAAAAACTACGAGTCTGTTGGACATGGGCCTCTTTGAGTCTTTTTGGCCTAGCCCAGAGAAAATCATATAAACGGATCGTGAGAAGAGAGACATAGCTACAAGGCCCAGACAGAGAGCCCAACGCCGAAAAAGGACGCCACGGGCCGTCGCGCCAACAGCCGAACCCGTTCCGTCGACGGCGGCAAGGTGCCAAGGCCACACTACTGGTAACTGCTGAAGAAATTTCATGGACCGGATGCCGGTGGCAAAACAGAGAACAGTTTCACAAGGTAGCCTTATTAGCTTTGTTGAAACAAAGACATAGTTCCATTTCCATGCAATACGGAGCAGGGTGCCCTAATAATAACCATGTAATGGTATGTTCCAAAAATTTAACCAACTACTCATATTAGTTGTACTGATCCAACTCTTGCTTCAATAGCACCGGACACGCTTGGGACCATGCCAGCGCTGCTACGTCACGGAGTCCATCGTTGAAGCCGGCGTTCACGACACACTTACCACACACACAACACACAACAAGCATCACGCCTCGAGAACCAACCATTTCGATCGTGCTTGGTCACGGTCACGGCCGCACATGAGCGGCATGTGCTCAGTTCATGCTGGTGCTGCCACGATACAAAACGTGGTTTGTGGCCAAGATCGCGGGCGCCGTATGAGACGGCTAGAGACGCTCAACACAAGAACGTTCGCGCAGCATTGTCGGAAGCTTCATTCCACTATGCTGCATGGTTGTGGTGATGGGTTGGGGGGGGGGGGGGGGGGTGTTGGTCTTCCCCAACTTGTAGCCAATGCCGGGCGACGATTGCACCCCCGATGCGCATGTTCGTGCTGGTTTCGTGGGGAACTGTTGAATGACAGAACGCCCGGATCCTTTTCGCCACAGCGCAGACCCTCCTCTACACGATTCGCCCAGCTGCCTAGGGCCGTGTCCCGTGTGCCCGTGTTTCGATGATGATCAGTTAAACTTGCTAGTAGGGCCGGCGGCCCGGCGCTTTGGTCTCGACAAAGCGCATTGTTGTAAATTGTAATCCAAAAAGATTGAATGATGATGTAGACATACAAAATGTTCTCGCGTACTCATTAGCGAAGTTGAGAAAAAAAAAAACTACGAGTCTGTTGGACATGGGCCTCTTTGAGTCTTTTTGGCCTAGCCCAGAGAAAATCATATAAACGGATCGTGAGAAGAGAGACATAGCTACAAGGCCCGCAGACAGAGAGCCCAACGCGAGAAAGGACGCCACGGGCCGTCGCGCCAACAACCGAACCCGTTTGGCCGACGGCGGCAAGGTGCCAAGGCCACACTCTTGGTAACCGCTGAAGAAATTTCATGGACCGGATGCCGGTGGCAAAACAGAGAACAGTTTCACAAGGTAGCCTTATTAGCTTTGTTGAAACAAAGACATAGTTCCATTTCCATGCAATACGGAGCAGGGTGCCCTAATAATAACCATGTAATGGTATGTTCCAAAAATTTAACCAACTACTCATATTAGTTGTACTGATCCAACTCTTGCTTCAATAGCACCGGACACGCTTTGGGACCATGCCGG
Organism: Hyparrhenia diplandra; assembly: GCA_015847255.1. Classification (NCBI taxonomy): domain Eukaryota; kingdom Viridiplantae; phylum Streptophyta; class Magnoliopsida; order Poales; family Poaceae; genus Hyparrhenia; species Hyparrhenia diplandra. The sequence continues at coordinate 50,734 of JADLZK010002838.1, forward strand.
CGCTGCTACGTCCACGAGTCCATCGTTGAAGCCCGGCGTTCACGGCACACTTACCACACACACAACACACAACAAGCATCACGCTCAGACAGAACCAACCATTTCGATCGTGCTTGGTCACGGTCACGGCCGCACATGAGCGGCATGTGCTCAGGTTCATGCTGGTGCTGCCACGATACAAAACGTGGTTTGTGGCCAAGATCGTCGTCGGCGTATGAGACGGCTAGAGACGCTCAACACAACGACGTTCAAGGCCGCGCATTGTCGGAAGCTTCATTGCACTATCTTTGCATGGTTGTGGTCTTTGGGTTCGGGGGGGGTGTTGGTCTTCCCCAACTTGTAGCCAATGCTGGCGACGATTGCACCCTGATGCGCATGTTCCTCCTTAGAGGTGTCATCGAAGATCCATCTGCCATCGCGTTGACTTCGGTTTCTGGGTGTAAATCTAACGGTGATCCAGAATAAGCGATGGTGGCACCTTTCGACGTTATTCCTTTTCCAGAGGCATTGCTTTGGAGACAAACACAAACTATACCTCTTTGTGCACAATTCAAAGCCACCTATGGCGTTCTAGCCCCTAATTTTTTCCACAAGTTGTAACCTTCGAGTTTCGTTGCCAATTTCCTAGCTCTGCCATTTCATAGCTTGTCTTGTCAAATGGTGATAACGAAACCATGTTCATTTCACTCGATCTCCTTGCACTCCATTTGCCGGCTCTACCTCCATTGAGGTACCCCCCCCGCCTCCCCTCAAGGGCGTTGGCGATGTCAATTGGGTCCCGGATGTGCTTCAAAAAAATGTAATCAAACTGTCATTGTTTGTCAAATAAACTCAAAGCTTAATGGTCACCATTGGAATGGAGGTCGTTACAGTTTAGTGGATTGATGGCGGTGTTCGTTAGTAAACAATGACATGCTTGTATCATGGTAGTTCTTTGTTCTCCTTTCTATGTTTTATTGTCCTCCTCTTCTAATGCGAGGGTGTGTTGACCATGTTCAATCATTGGGCAGTTTCACAACTAGTTCGAACGACAAAGAAGACACAATCATGGCACAACTGAATAGTTCCACGACACGTTGCCATTTTTGCCGAACAAGCTGACCTTAGCATTGTTTAAATAATAAGTATAAATAGTTCCATTTCCACGCAATAAGGTCTCCAAATCCCCATAACCATGTACTATGTCTAAAAATAAAACCTACTATTAGTTGTACTACAACTCTTGTCCCAAATCCCAATGTATATAAATAGATGCAACATACTAACCACTTACCGTCCCTCCAACACCGAGAAACTCAAGTCATTTTTGGAGCTACTTGTATTTTCTCCTGTTTCTTTGGCTTCTAAATACCATTGAGAGAAGTACAAGGGCTGCGTTGGTACTGAATGTAATGTAGTTTCATTCTCCAACATGAACACAACCGATGACATAAGTGGCCTACTATTTGGATTGTCTTGCACACACAAGAGTCCTATGTGGATGCATCGCAAAGCTTCCACTGGTGAGCAAGTAGCAACAATTGACGAGTCCACGAGATCAATTGCCTTACCATCTTTCCATAAGCTCCATGCCTGAACCGATTCAACCAAAAGTTCATAGGATATCAATATGAGCTGATTTAACCAATATTCAGAACACTCCAAGAATAGCACAATACTCACATAAGCTAATAAGCTAGGAAAGCTGGTGAACCGAGCGGAAGTGATCTTTAAACCACTTATAATCTCCAAGAGTATGACACCAAAACTATATGTATCTGACTTGACTGAAAAGGCGCCATCCATTGCATATTCAGGAGACATATAACCGCTACATAAAAAAGTTAGCACTAAGTATAAAAATTGAAAGAATGGAAAAAAAAAAAAGTCATCAAGAATAAGATGTGTGGATTACTTACTATGTCCCAACAACCCGATTAGTATTTGCTTCTTGTTGATTTCCACCAAAGATTCTTGCCATACCGAAATCTGATATCTTTGGGCTCATATCTGCATCCAATAGTATGTTGCTTGTTTTGATATCTCTGTGAATTATAGTCAACCTTGAATCCTGTTGGAGATAGAGAAGTCCTCTAGAAATTCCTTTGATTATCTTGTATCTTGTCGGCCAAACGAGGGATCCTTTACTTGCAGGATCTATATGTACAATAGTACGATATATGTAAGCGGAGAAATTTTAACTTACAAGGTAACTATAGCAAAGATTTATTTATTTCATGAAAATATGAGATTAACTACCAAAAATGAAGCAGTCCAAGCTTTTGTTTGGTAGATACTGTAAATCAGCAGTCTCTCGTCTCCATGAATGCAGCAACCAACAAGCCTAACAAGGTTTCTGTGTTGCAGTTTGGCAATTAGAACAACTTCATTTTTGAATTCCTCTGCCCCTTGTCTTGAAGCCTTACCAAGTCTTTTGATTGCAACTACATTGTTTCCGGGCAGCATACCCTGCAGCATACCCCACATCACTACATCATTACTACTTGTGTTGTATTATTGTATAGGAATTTTGTAATAGTTACCTTGTAAACATTCCCGAAGCCTCCTCGTCCAAGCATGTTACCATCGGAAAAGTTGTTTGTTGCAGAGACAATATCTCTAAAGCTAAAAAATGGAAGCTCGAGATCTTCTTCGTCGCCAAGTTCATTTGACGTGCTCTCTAAACCTTGTATTACTTTCTTCCCTCTACCATTGTTTCGATATGGGCCTTGCAAGAAACTCGTATTAGCGTTGTCTGCTAGTCAATTAATCTCTGGGAGATTCTCTAATATATATGCACTCTGAATTATACTGAGTAGTTAATTGTCTGTACCTCTAAGCTTGCATATCCAAACAAGATACATGCCTGCAGCCGTGGCTGCTAGCACAGATGCTGTGACTGGAAGCACGATCGTCACCACACCCTTCCTCTTCGTTTTAGCTGCAGAAATTTGTTGAAGTATAAATGAAGAAACTGGTTTACTGCTGATAAGAAATTTGTTGAAGAACGGATCATGAAACATGTCTCCTTATATACAATAATATTAAACCAGAAAAAAAAATATGATTCCAGTTTAATACAAACGAAATTGGTGCTTACCTATATCTAATTCAGACTTGGCCAACCTCAGATAGAGACGATCCTGCCCCTTGTCTACGTACCGGACGTCAACAATGTTATCCTTCCACATGACGCAGCCACTGCCATCACCGCCTCCTCGAATGTCGGTGGCGGCGTAGGCGACACATGAGCAATTGGCGAGGCACCTCGCCCTGCACTCCTCCAGCGTCGCGCCCGTGTCCACCGTCGCGTTGTCTGTGTCCGGGAGCTTCACTGCCGGCACGACCATAAACCCATCCGTCGTCGTCCCATTGCCGTCGCATTCCAACGGCACGTTCCTCCGGCATCCGCCTCTGTATTGCCTCAGAGACCACCGGAACGGGTTCGCGGGGCTGAACCCCACGACACAGCTGCAGACCAGCGAGGATGCGGTGTCCATGCTGCACAGGCCGAACGTGCCGCACATGGCGTAGGCGTCGCAGATGTCCTTTGGATACTGCGACAAGACGTTCCACACCCGGCTGGCGGGGTCCCATGCCAGCCTCTGCGCCACGCCGGCCTCGTTCAGCACGATGCGGGAGAAGGCCGCATCGGTCCGGGTGTTGACGATGATGTATGCGATCCCGTTGGGGCGGATGACGACCTGTTTGGGGTACGCATCCGATCGGAGGATGTCCGGGATGCCGCTAAACCCTAAACCGTTCCAGGGGCCCGTTCGGTACTTCTTGGCGTTCCCTTGCCACGAGACGATGTCCGGGAGCACCCTGGTGTCCATCGCACGCCTGCAATCCCCGGTCGTCGGGTCGTTCCATGCACGCCACGACGTGAGGGACCACTCCGCGCCAATCTGCGGGTCCTTCCCGATTCTCATGCCGGCGAGCAAGGTGTTCGATGCGTGATCGAACGACTGCCAGAGCACGTCACCGGTGCTCTGCTCGCGCACAACAAGGTTGCCGGAGTCAAGCAACTGCGCCACGGCTGGAGCAGAACTACTCGTCGTCGTGTTGGAAGACCACGCGGTGTGGCCATAGCCATCGAGAAGGCGAAGGCTCCCGGTGGTGCCGACCACCAGTACGCCCGAGGTGCTGTTGAGGGGGTTGTCGCGGTTGGCCACCCAACAGACGGCATCTGGGGACGCGGTGAACCAGATGCCAAGGTATCTCTTGGCTGGCACGCCGGTCGGGGAGAAGAAGCCCAGGGTGAAGGTGCTGCCGGATGAGACCAACGTCTCGCCGTCGGTGATGTTGCCACCGTTGTTGAGCGTGTCAGATGCAGTGCTGGCGGCAGTTGTGAGGCAAAGGAGCATGGAGGTCAGGGCAGAAAGGTTCAGAAGTCTTGTCATTGCCCTCGCCACTAGTGGTCTTGTCATTGCCCTCGCCACTAGTGGTGGTGTTTGCTGTGGTAGCTTAAGAAATCTTATGTGTGTGTATATAATTATATTCATAGCTGCGGCCTGCTGGGTGCTGGCAGCTTAGCACCGTTAAAGCCTCTAACCGCTTGTACGTACCCATCTGGCATCTGCTGCACGTTCACACACTGTCCAGCATTATGCATGTACTACTTTCACACACTGCTACGGCGCAGCGCATCAACGGAGCACAGTGAAATGGTTTCAGACTTCGGAGCACGAGGCCGCTCCAATACTCTGCAGCTTCGCACTCGCACATGGCCTGTTTGGTTACATGGACCAGAGACTAGGGACTAGTTAGGGACTACTTAGAGACTAATTATTTGTCTCTATAGGTGTTTGGTTCAAAGGACTAATGATGGACTAATTGCATGCACAAATGAGTGCAATTGCAAGTGCAAGTGCAAGTGCAGTGCAATGCATGCCGCTAGGGGCTTCAATGCGCATGCGGCTAGGGGCTTCGAGCGGCGCATGTGCAAGTGCAGTGCAATGCATCTCGTAGCCACTCGATTTTTTCCCCAAGTAGTCCCAAAATAGACTCTCAGTAGAGACTAATGGACTAGGGACTAATTGAGACTAAAAATTAATTTATTAGTATTAGTGTTTGAAAAATTAGAGACTTATTGGGAATAAAAATTAGTCTCTGGTCCCTGATCCTGGGAACCAAACAGTCCCTTAGACTCCGTTGGGTTGTGTTCAGTCCCACGCATTCCCACTTCCGCGGCCCTACCCCTACGGACCCGTGATGCAATGGTGAGATCCAGGTACAATTTCAGCCAGCTAGGTAGTCGGCAAGGCAACTAGTCGGATCCAGAGGTTTTAATTGATGATCACCGAGAGAGAGACCTGACTGATCGACGAGCACGATTGATTCAAGTGGACACGCAACGAGCGACGTGACGAGCACGATTGATTCAAGTCGACCGGCCGGGGCCTGTGGACCGGCCAGCGCCATTGACACTGCTTCAACCATCGGTCCTCGCGCGTCCGGAGTACAGTACAGACTGCACAGTACCATCTATCTGCAGCGTCCGCGCGTCGTCAACGTAGCACATGGCCTCGAGGACCCGGAGCAGACGAGGAGCAAGCCCCACTGTCCCGCCTGTTCATTGCTTCAGCCTTGACTCCACAGCGGCGAATTGAAGGGCACCGCGCGAGCGAGTCAAGCCGTGGTGGCTCTGCTGAGCGCCCAAGTCGTCGATCCCCGATCCGAAGATTCCACCTCGTACCCATGCCGTGCTGACACTATTGAGTTAGCATGGCAGGCTGCCTACCGTGCCCGTTCCGGTCCGGGACTACATCTTCCCATGAGGAGCGTCGTCGTCGCCGCCGGCCCCGTGCCCTGCATCACCGGGAGACCGGGGTGGGGGTGGAGGGGGTCGGGGCACCAGCCGACGGTGACGGCCTCTACGAAGGGAGTGCCCGTGCTGACATCCCACCACGTTACGGGCTTACGGCCCCGGCTGACAAAGCACATGCCTGCGGTCTGTCACACAAGACGTGCCATTAGCACCAAAGCTAAATCTGTTCCATCGACGGCTCAAAGCTATAGCAGTTTCATGCATGGTTTCAACTTTGACCTCACCTTGTTCAGGCAATCAGTGGCTCAGTGCCAGGTATCAACGCTCGAAAATTACTGATACCTTGGTGCGTTTTAATTTACCGTGGCAATCCCAGATCACCAAATTAGCGTGACTCTCGGAACAAGTTCACACTGCAAAGAGGAGGGAGAACCCACCCAGTGCAGACTTGAGGACGTGAGGTACGCCGCTCCGTGCCAGTTTGTGGATCCAATGGCCAGTGGCACTGTGGACACTAACACAAGCAGAGGCATTGTTCCCTCCCCTGTACCATGAGGCCCGCCCATCATCGTATTCTGATCATTCACCATTGGCAATAGATCGATCTGGTGTAAGTGTGACGTGCCATCGGTCATCGGGAAGACAATGCCGCCGCGCCATCAACCGGCCGGGGGATGAAGCTAAGGTGTGCATCCGTGATGGCAGCGGCGACCTCAAGGCCAGATGGTTTCGCAACAGCACATACCCCCCTTTACACTATCAAGCTAGCACGATTGCATGATAAAGATGAAACTGAGCACAAAGTTGACCATGGCGGACAATATTCAGAACAAAGTTGGCCGGGCGGTGGCATCACAGAGCAGTTTCACAAGGCGTCGTCTTGTGCCATATATTGAACTAGGTGGATTCCCCGTGCCGCCGCCGGAGGACGACGAAGCACAGGGCTCGAGCTCCTGTGTACAAAGGGTTCACCGACGGAACCCCACCTCCACTGGCTCGCTGTCGGCGTCCAAGCGGACCACCAATGGGGCGAGGACAAACCAGAGAGGGCTTATTACTCGACATCGCCGCCGCAGCCGCCTCGCCGATGAGATCTGGAAACCTAATCCTAGTGGAAGGAAAACCTAACCTAGGACCTACACCGTGAACTAGCAAGAGATCGACGGTCTCCGACACCTCCCGACGGCACGGAGGCCATTGGAGGTGGAAGAGACCGCCGTCTCCGCCGGCAGCGACGGCCCCCCTCTTTTTCACCCTCCTTATCAACTGTAGCAGCACAAGAGCTTTTAAGAGTGCTCGCGGGCTTTTTGGATTCAGCCCAGGTTGAAAAAAGGTTCACCAGGAGAGGTCCATCCAAATGGAGAGGTCCATTCGGATCAAGACATTTTGCATCAGGAACTATGATTTATTTCAAAAATGATTATGGTACTTTCACGTTTTTACCTCTACTAGCATCATTACATCTTTACATCTGGAACCATGTTTTTCTTTCTTTTTCCCTTCTCCACTCATAATCTCCGTTCAATGTTGAGGCAACCGTGAAAGATAGGAACACCGGCCGCACAAAAAAAAAAAACGTTGACGGCATAAATTTTGCCGCTTTAGTATTAAGTATAAGTATATATAGATATAAGTTCTTGAAAAATTCAGGAAAAATACTCATGAGTTAGTCACAAACTGTTAAGAGAAGATGTACTTCTGCGACTTAGTAGTCATGGACTACAGGGATGATTTGAGGAGTAAATGACTTTCATGAATGTGACAATTTAGATATAGATTATGTGATTATTTCTAGTTTTTGAATTTCATCATTTAGCATATATGGACGTGTGATCTAGAAGTAGACAAAGTAGTCAATCACTTGACTAGTGAGCAGCCTAGTTTTTTAAACCAGACCGGACCGGCGGTCCAACCGGTAAAAGACCGAACCAAGACCCTAGCCGGTTCGGTTCACATAAAAGATCGGTATGCAAGTGAACCGGTGTCAAACAGGTTGAACCGGCGTTTTTTTTTGAAAACTAGTGAAAAACCGCTCAATAAACCGGCTATCAAACAGCTGGGAGCCAGTGTGCAGTGGAGTCACGTGGGAGTATGAGGACAATTATGGAGAAATATTGAAAAAGAGAGCTAAATATGCAAGGAGGGATTCGAACCCCGACCTCACCTTCACAAGGTGGTGAAGAACCACTAGGATGCAATTCTGTTTGTGTCTATAGCATAGATCGACTGGCGGGCGGCAAGTGTATTCATGGGTATTCTAATGAATACCCAAGATTCTAGTAAAAAAAAAAAAATACATATACCAATATACATGTATAATCTCTTTTTTAATTGGAGCAAGAGGTAAAAAGGCCACAAACAAGGAATCCGCTATATTTTTGCTTCAATTTTTAGAAATTTCGCATACCCGACCCACAGATTTTTGGCATTTCGCATACCCAACCCGCAGATTCTGGCTCCGCCGATGATAGATCGCATTCTATTTGAACCGTTTTAAACCGACGGTCTAAACGGTTGGACCATTTAAACCGTGAACCGAGGGGTTCACCGGTTTGATCTTCGGCCCGGTTTGAAAAACTAGGGTGATGTTGGGCCTGTGCACCGATTAAGGTGAACCTGCGCTAACGAATGAGAATACTTCGTCAATTCTCTATTTACTTCTAAATGCAGGAACTCACCAAGCCAAGCTCACCTTCACGCCGAGAGCTCCGTGCGGGAACCTTCGCTTGTGGCCTTCGCACAAGAATGCGCAAGGTGGCCTCCGCGCAGGAACCTTCGCTTGGGGCCTTCGCACAAGAATGCGCAATGTGGCCTCCGCACGGAAACCTTCGCTTGGGGCCTTTGCACAAGAATGCGCAAGGTGGCCTCCGCGCGGGAACCTTCGCTTGGGGTACCTCCGCGCAGGAACCTTTGCTTGGGGCCTTCGCACAAGAATGCGCAAGGGGGCCTCCGCGCGGGAACCTTTGCTTGGGGCCTTCGCACAAGGATGCGCAAGGGGACCTCCGCGCCGGAACGCGCAAGCGCCTTGGCACCAAAACCACGCAAGGCAGGGGTTCAGTGAGCTAAGCTCACCTTCATGCAGGACCTTCGCTTGAGGCCTCTGCGCGGGAACCTTCGTTTGGAGCCTTCGCGCAAGATTACGCAAGGCCAAAACTACAAGATACACAAAGGCTGGAGATGAATACGCAAGGCCGACGCGCAAAGCCGGGGCGTGAGGCCTGGGCGCAAGGCCCCCCTCCGCACGGGCGATCCGGGCGCAAGGCTGGCGCAGCACAAGGCCACCGCACAGTTTGGGCTGGCCCGTTAGTGCACAAGAGGAGTCCGGAAGCTTGGTTGGGCCGGACCGAGGCAATTTCCTTCTCCCACGGGTGATCGGACGGATGTCCAGGGATGCCCTCGGGTTTCTACAATTCGTAGAGAATATTCGAGGAATATTCGTAGGGCATTCTTGTATTTGGACCAAAGGGCGTCCGTATGCCTATAAAAGCAGGGTCACCCCTGGTGTAAAGACGGTTGGTGAAAAAGTAAAGAAACCCTAATTTCTCTACTGCGTCTTCTTTCGTTTCGCTATCGTCATCCCCCTTTGAAGCATCGTTCGGGCGGGAACCAACGAGTGAGTCCCTTCGCGCCAGGCCTCGGACTTGCGCGCAAGGTCTCAACCTGCGGCTCCGCGCCCGGCCTTGGCTTGCGAAGGTCTGGTCCGTGTTTGGAACCGCTGTTCCAACAGTGAGCAGTCATCGGATGACGCACTTTACAAAAATTTGATCATCCACACACATCTAATAATATATGCTTTCCTAAAACCTGATTACACACACCGAGCATCTCCAAATATTTGCCAAATTCTACTTAGCAAATCTTGTGATTTGTCAACTCACAAAAGTATATGCCAAGTAAAAAACACAACTCATCTCCAACGATTTGACATATTTCATTTCAAAAAATCAACGTTTCAGCTTTTTAAATACAATAAAGAAAAATACTTTTGCAAAGTAAACCCAAAACTTTTAAGTAAATTAACCAGGCCCATATCCTAAAAACTACTATGTCTTACCTAGTAAAGAGTTTCTATTTAAACTTCTACCATTTCTTCCTCTTCTTTACGGAGAGATGTGATCCCGCCGCCGCCATCCGCGAGCACGGTGACATGGGCGACCACGACTTGGAGAGAAGCAGCTCCAGCGCGAGGCAGAGCGCCGCCGTGAATCCGACCTCCGCCTCGCTGTGCTACGCCGTAACCACAACCTGGCCCAGGCGAAGTCGCCCGCCAATCCTCCACCCCATGCTGCCGACCTCGCTGATCCGGTGAAGAGGAGTGGAGGGAAGAATTCCAGCGCACTAAGGAGCAGGCGGCGCGCGCGGGAGAACAATCATCTCGCGGGAAGCTACGACGATGCCAAGTTAGCCTCGGCGCGCATATATGCGCGCGGAGGGGGTCTTTTTCCCAACTTGCTAAAATATGTCAAGTGCTTTCAAGACATGTTTTCATACTTTTGATAAAAAAATCAAGGACAAGTCAATTTGGGAAACTCTTGGAGATGAGCATGGTTCCGGAGGCCTGTCTTCCAACATATGTGTGCGCAGGGACTGCAACAACAAAGAGAGGGAGCGGGTGTACAAATGGGCACAAGGCACTGAAAGGGCGTCGATCCAGCTATATCGGTCATATAATCAGCTTGAACTCAACGTTTCCCATGAAACAAGTTCACAAATAACAGACACCTATGACCAAATTCACTTATCCAAATGCGGTTAAGCAAAGACCTTCCCTGTTTCATAGTTACAAATTGCTTAGGCTAAAATCTGTCAATGAACATCTAACGACCTTCTAGCACCGTGAGGCTCATGTCATTCACTGATAATTCCATCTTTTCCCTAGCCTTTCCAGGTTGGGCATCCCTTGGTGCAAAATACATAGGTTCAATTGGCGTTGGAAGCAGCGTGGTCCTGTTCTCCAACATGAACACAACTGCTGACATGAGTGGCCTATAGTTTGGGTTGTCTTGAACACACAAAAGTCCTATGTGGATGCATCGTGAACCTTCGTCAAGATAACAATTGTCTTTAACAGATGTGTCCAGCAAATCCTCTGTTTTGCCATCCTTCCACAGGTTCCATGCCTGAACAGAGATATTATTTTCTTACAGTAAACTAATATAGTACGAATAAATAATAGTGAGTAGTTGTACTTGCTTTGGAGCATGAAGACTTACATAGACTATAAGGTTAGGAAAATCCATGATAACATGAGGTGAGCTGATTTTTAACCCACTCACAATCTCTAATAGTAGAACACCGAAGCTGTAGGTGTCAGACTTGACTGAAAATGCACCTTTCATTGCATATTCAGGTGACATGTAACCGCTGTGCAATACATTTCACTGATAAGGTGTATGCATTGCGAACAAGCAAGACCAAATAAATTCCATATGAAGAATTTGATAGCGCAGGAGTTGCTTACTATGTCCCTACAACTCGGTTAGTATTTTCCTGGAGCTGGTCGCCACAGAATATCCTAGCCATGCCAAAATCTGATATCTTGGGGCTCATCCCCTTATCTAACAAGATATTACTTGCTTTGAGGTCTCTATGGATTATAGTTAACCTCGAATCTTGATGCAGATACATAATTCCTCTAGCAATGCCTTGGATTATCTTGAACCTTGTGGGCCACTGAAGCATTGGTTTTCTTGCAGAATCTGGTAAGAATGGTATGAGACGAAGCATTAACATAAGGCACATACAAACATCTATGGGCTTGCGGTGTGATGAAACTGGAATTGAATACTACCAAAGAGGAAGTGATCCAAACTTTTGTTGGGCAAGTATTCATAAACCAACAATTTCTCATCTTCATGAATGCAGCAACCAAGAAGCTTAACTAGGTTCTTGTGCTGCAATTTTGCAATCAAGACTACTTCGTTTCTGAATTCCTCGATGCCTTGACCAGAACCCTTGCTAAGTCTTTAACGGCTACTTCCTTGCTATTTTCCAACACACCCTACATGATTTCATCATTGAGAACGAATAGTTTTATTTTCTAGCAATGCAATTATATATAAAATGTAGAATCTTTTGCTAGCTTGTACCTTGTATACTTTGCGAAACCTCCTTTTCCAAGCATATTGGAGTCAGAGAAATTGTCCGTTGCTCTAACAATGATTTGAAGCTAATAAATGGGAACTCCATATTCTTGTCGCCAGCTACATCTGTGGAACTCAAGTATTCTAGCATCTTTCTCTTCTGGACTCTGTTCTTGTTTCGTTTTCCTGCTAGCAATTACATCAATGGATCCCTTTCTTCATGAACACTACACATCGACGCTTCATTTCTGAAAATGAGGGCTCTTTTTGTTTGTACCTCTGCTTTTACATGTCCAGACAAAGGCTCCAAATGCAAGAAGCAGCAGCAGCAGCAGGCATGCCATAGGTGGGAGTAACATCTTCAGCAAATTGCTCTTCGTTTTAACTGTACGTGGAATGTGTATCGTGTCAGGATTTACTTGCATGAAACATTGTGAATACTTCGCTCTTAATTAAAAACGATCTGTGAACATTTTCAAGAACGGTGGTGGTGGTTGGTACCTGATGGCGAGCCGGCAAGCCGGAGGTATAGATTCTCTCCATTCATGTGCGCGTACTTGCCCATGTCAACAAGCTCACCGAACCATAGCAAGCACCTAGTCAGGTCGTCCCCGGTGATGGCGCTGCTCAAGTTGGCGTAAGCATAGGCCATGCACGAGCAGTTGCTGCTGCACTCTGCCTTGCACCCGCCAGCGCTTCTGTTCCTGACGAGCACAGGCATCGCCGGTGTCTTCATTTCCTGCAAGGTCACGAAATGGTCTCCGCCGCCGCATCTCAGCGGCTCCTTCCTTGCGCATCCATCCGACGGACCGGTCCCCGGGGCTCGAAGCCATCGGGACACTTGCACGCCGGAACTGCCGCCGTGACGTCGCAGTAGCCGAACGGCCCGCAGGCGGCATAGTGGTCGCATCCAGGAGCAGGATATGCATCCAGGACCGTCCACACGGAGCTGCTGCTGTTCCAGATGCTGAACTCGTACCTGCCCGTGGAGGAAATCTTGGCGTGCAAGCCTGGCGACCCGTCGGAGACGCCGTACCTCATGGAGATCTCGTCCCCGTTCGCGATGACCGTCTCCATGATGACCGAGCTAGCGCCGCTGAGCTGGTAGGGAGGCGACCATCCCGCCGTTCCATGCTCCGCTGCGCCACAGCACACTGGACTTACGCCAGATGAAATACTGGATGCCCGAGCTGACGTCCCCAGCCATGGAGAAGTCACCGGTGGACGGGTCCTCGGGGCTCTTCCAGGAGACGAGGCGGTCGGTGAACCGTGTCCGGTGGTTCAACCGGAACGGCATGTTCGGGAGGATGGTGTCCGTCGGGTGATGGAAACTCTGCCACAGGATGGTCGCGTTTGTGGACCGGAGGACCAGGTTCCCCTCGTTGAGCAGCTGTGCCGCGCTAGCTAGCGACTCCGGTGGCGATGCCATCATCATCGTCCGCCGCCGTAGTCCAGTATACACGGCGGCCCTCAGAGTCTGCCAGGACAAGGCCGGCCCAGCTTGTTACCGCTAGTGTCACGGAGGAATTAGGGGCGGTGATGGGGTTATCACGGTTGGCGACCCACACGACCTTGCGCTCAGGTTCAGGGACGTTGTCATACCATATGCCGAGATAGAAGCGTGTGCTTGAGTTGCTCGGAGAGAACAATCCCAGGGCAAAGACACCATCGTTGGAGGTGAGCTTTTCGTCAGGCAAGACTGAAGGACCGAAACAGCGACCAGGAGGGGGTGAATGGGAGCGCCGATTTTCCTTTTCAATTTTGGGTCATCGGCTCAACCCCGACCTCAAAAGCGAACTTCAAAAGATACGAGTGACACGCGTGCTAACTAGTAGCAAGATGTCAAACGCGAAGTGCTATGCTCAAAGAGTCCAACGCAAAAACCGGATTGCAAAACGAAGCTCGAACGAGGAAACTACGGAAGAAACAACGACTTAGGCATTTCGTCGAACACCATGCGAGCGTAGGAAAACAAGAACTAGAATGAGTTCATCGGATGCTGAAAACTCGCACACATGCGCTTGATCTGCTGCCCTGCACAAGAGGAAATTGAGTGGCTCGATGGCCAACACACAGCAATGAAAAAGTTCGACCTTTGGGCTCGAAGGGGTGGTGGTCGATGCTCCTGTCTTTGAGCTGCTGCTGCTTCTCTGTATGGTGTCGATGGAGCTCCAGCTGCTGCTGTTGTCTCTTGGCCTGAGATGCAACAAGCAGGAGGTGCCGTTCGTGCTTGGAGCTGCAGCTGCTGTGCCCCTTGCTCTCGGTCAGCGTGAGACAGGCACCGGTGAGAGCAGCGAGCTGCTTGTGCTCTGGACGGCCTCTGCCTTGCAGCGTGCGCGCTCGTGGCTGAGGAACAGGTCCCCAGGTCGCCACCGCACGCGTCGTGCGTGATGGATCAGGCGCCCGTGCGTGGCCTGGCGCGTAGGCGTGCAGCTGCTTGGTCTTGCTCGACGGCGATGGATGGCAGGTTGCTGCTGCACGCGGCCTGCAGCTGTGCCTCTCCGAGTGAATGGCCGAAGAAAAAAAGACGCTCTCTGTTGCTTGAATCGGACAAGAAAGAGAAAAAGAATTGGTACTAGTGCAAATCACGGAGGGAACAAATCATGGACCAAATAAAAATGAGCATGAACATGCTGATTTAGTTCCTTGGCCGACAGAGAGGAATTTCTGAGATTTCGATCCGTTTGCCTGTGCCACAAGAACAGAAGGAGACGAGCCAAGAACAGCCTGACGAACACAAAAGGCACGGCCACGACGAGAAGTCAACCAGAACCAAGCGAGATGATCTCAAAAATTGCACAGGCCAAATAGAACCAGCTACGAACCTATTTCTTAGAGATCATAGCTTAAGACCTACACAATTTCCGGGAAAAACAGATTGGGGCAAGAACGAAAACCACGAACAGGAAACGCAGACAGAGAAGAGCGAGAACAACAAAATCACAGCTCCGTAGACAAAATCCCAGAGGGCATGAGTGGACTAAGGGCCACTCTTCCTACGAACGAAAATCACAGCACAAATCTACACAAAATTTGGTGTTCTTGGACCTCTAAACAAGAACCCTAAAATTGGGAAAAATAAAAACGAAAATAGAAGAGGCAAAGAGGGGAGGATGGCTGCCATCCTCTAGATATAGTCTGAATTCCTCTTTCCCAAACTACCCCTAGATACATATAAGGCGAACTAATAACCCTAGGGCTATTTTGGTCGACTACGGGTAATTATCAATCCGACGACCGCCCGCGCCTCCTCATTTGCAGCCTTGCTCCGCGCAATCTCCCGGATGCCGCCACGCGCCGTCTTTCCGTCCACAGGAACGCCCCGGGTTTGAGGCCCAAACCCGTGAAACCCGGCGATGGTTTTGAGGCTCAAACCACCAAACCCGCACCCGTGGTTTTGAGGCCCAAACCACGAAACCCGCGCCGATGGTTTTGAGGACAAACCACCAAACCTCCTCGACACGTGTCATCGCCGTCTTGACCGCCCGAGTCGCCAAGTCATCCGAGCTCCCCGCCCCGCACGCCTTGCGCTTTCGCCGTCTTGACCCGATCGACACGGTCCGCCCGTCCTCTTGCATCCGTCGATGTCCCGGATGTCGACCACCATGGCTAGCCACCCGGCGATCCGGTCCCTCGGTCCAAGCCTCACGTCCGTCCTTCACCTCCGCGGTCCGTCGGCCCCGGCACGCCCTCCTTGGCCCCTTCACCTCGCCGTCGGCTACCATCTCCGAGCTCCACACCTGTACAACACGAACCAAGAGATATCGTCTTCGACACACTCCACGTGTCCGGTGAACATAGCCGAAGCATAAAGAATAAATGAAAATAGAATTAAAATGTTATTTGTTGACAATCACTCAATCACAAAAACTAAACACATGTGACCTAAATCAACCATGTGTTCGCAATCTCCCCCTTGATGAGTGCATTGTCAACATTCAACACAAAAAACTCGAAAAGAAGGTAGAAGATAGCACATCCAAGTGACACAATCTAGACAAAAGCTAAGACAAAATCACTGGATAGCAAGCATGGAGCAAAAACTTGGTTCCCAAAGACATGGGCAAAAGGCTCGACACAACCAAGCTAAACAAACGGCTAGTCCTCAAGAAGAGGTAGAACGGGCTCAACACCACTAGCACGAGCTCCAAACCAATTACTTTCACACACAAATAGCTAGACCCTCAAGGCCAGAGGCAAAAGGCTCAACACATCTAGCTCAAAGTGCTACTCCCCCTAGACAAATGCGATCCTTTGTCTTTGTATCTTTCTCCCCCTTGTTGGCAAATGCACTAATCAAGCTATGAAATGCATGAAAATGCAATGAGGGAGCTCCAAGTTTATAGCAATCCAAATGAGAAGATGCTCTAGGTAGTGTCATGGCAACAAGATCAAGTGCTTAACACGGTGCTCAAACCGATCAAGAGATATGAAATATGACTTGAAAGCATTTTGATTCAGATTTTAAGCATATCGAGAAAAAGGTGTTCACCACAAAGAATAGCACATAGCACAAGTAAGTGGAAATCTACCAAGTGCTACACATGTATATCAAGTGAACTACCCCAAGCACGGTTTATACATCATGCAAAAATAGAGCCAACACTTGTCAAAAACTTCAAGTTATCGGAGTTGCGTGGTTACAAGCATTGGACAAAGCATGTTGCGAGTGGTTATCCACAACCGTCGGCCTTACTAATCAACCATGTCAAGCCTATGCGTGTGAGCAATCGAAGCTTAAGACAATGGTGCGGGTCAAACACTACCAAGCTCGGGTTCAACTCAAGTGCAATGAGCGGCCGGTCCCAAGACTTGGATGTGGGGACGGTATGGACCCATCTCGATCTTTTCCATACACTTAGCTTAGATTTCAGATTTTAGCGAGATAAAAGCATGTGGTCATCTAAGCAAGTGTATAACTCAGTGAATGAGACATAGTCACCTAGCATATACATGAATAGCACAAAGGATCTCAACAACTTAAACATGCTAGGAACTATCTCAATGGTGAACATTTTGCAAGATTCATCGTTGTTAAGCAAGTTCACATTAAAAATAGCTTTGCTCATAACAAATATCAATTAAGCGAAAAGAGCACAAGCTATAAGCACCAACATGTAATTGTTACACTAAACAAAGCATAGTCTTATTGTGATCAATATAAACAAGAAGCTCAAGGTGCAATAGTGTACATGATGAATGCGGTATGATACAAGATGATGCACAAAGCAAAAGCAAGCCTAAAGCTACAATCGTACATCGGCTACAAAACTATCCCTCAAAAAGGATAGCAAACTCACAGCTCCCCTCAACCAAAGACACCTAGCAAAATAAAACTAGGAAATAAAAGGGCACAAAGGCTAGCATGACATATAGTACACAAGATAACACAAAGCTATCATAAATAAGATGGCTAGCCTACCATGGTATAAGTAAAATACATGCAAGCAATATACAAGTGAGCAAATGAACAACTATCGCACACCACAAGTAGGGAAATCATGAATGTACAAGGCATGAGTGTATATGATAGCTCACCGACTATGTGTAGGTGTCACAATA
This sequence comes from Hyparrhenia diplandra, assembly GCA_015847255.1. Classification (NCBI taxonomy): domain Eukaryota; kingdom Viridiplantae; phylum Streptophyta; class Magnoliopsida; order Poales; family Poaceae; genus Hyparrhenia; species Hyparrhenia diplandra. The sequence continues at coordinate 68,128 of JADLZK010002838.1, forward strand.
AGGCACATGCCTCTTGGAGGCCATCAAAGTGGTGTAGACAACCATCAAGTCTTGATCACACCACGACAAAGAATCAAGTTCCACCAAGCACGTGTTCTCCACCCCATGTCCTCATACCTACACATGAGAGGACAAAGAAACCCAAGTCTTGGATCCCAAAGGGTTAACAAGCATAAAATTGGGAACCCAAGACTTGATCACCTACATCATTGGTAAAACATGGGATGAGCAAATGGCACAACACTGGGGTTAGTATACTCAGGAGAATACCAATGTTGACCATTTTGCCCGAGATAAGCATTAGGCAAAACAAACATCCCATGACCCTTCTTCCCAAAGCGCACACCACGCACAACAAAGTGTGGTGCACTCCTCCTGTCAAAACCAAAGCTCCCAAAGCGAGGATCAATATCTACTCGCGGAGCACGACCACCACGGGGGTCTCACTGGCGTGGCCTAGCCCTCCGAGGCCTCCTACCTCCGGCCTAGCAAAGCGCCTCCGAACCGACCGCACACCCCTCTCATACATGCCAAGTGGTGGGTGATACAAATCACGGTTTTCAAACTCAACTTGACGCCTAACATCCCTCTTCCTCCTAAAGCAAAACTCAAACAAGTGACCATCTCTCTGGCAGTACTCACAGTGATACCTCACCTCTCTCTTGGGTGGATGGCTCACTTTTGGTGTTGTCTTGGCTTTAGGAAGGGTTTCCTCAGGGATCTTGGGCAAAGTGTCAAGTGGGTTCCTGAGGTGGTTTGGTTTTGGAATCCACACTTGTTTGGGAGGCGGAGTCTTTGGGGTCTCTTGGAGAATGCCATTTTGCACAATGGGTTTGGTAGGCTCAGGTGGGGTGATCTTGGTCAACTTGGGAGTGTTTATGGGTTTCTCACTCGAGCTCAAACCACTACCCTGACCAACCTTGCCATAGATAACTTCACCCTTCCCACCTATAGCAAAGCCTAATCCCGATGTGTCAGACCCCCTCTTGAACTGACTCATCATCATGCCAAGCTGTGGCTCTCCACTAGACACCCAACTCAAGACAGAGCGAAGGTACTTGTTCTCCTCTTCGACTCTCCCCTTGTCATGCCTACAAGACATGACCTCCATCTCCAAAGCTTCACACTTAGCACACTTCAAAGACGGTGCTATCGAGTTGGCCTTCTCAAGCACGGCAAGCTTGGCAGCCTTCTCTGCCAACTCAGATCGCAAGTCTAGACAAGACTTGCACGCGCTCAACAACATAGGCTTAGCCTTCAGATCAACGTGCTCATCTAGCAAAGCAGAGTACTTGGATTGCAAAGACATGATGCTAGACATATGCATGGCACAAGCGTCACATTCCGTCTCATCGGACACATCCACGGGCTTCTAAGCAACTCTATCTCCACCATAGCCATTTCCCACTTCTCCTTGTACTCCTTTCTCTCCCTAGCCGCCGCTTGAGCAACTTCTCTTGATACACAAGCGCATCACCCAAAGAGTCAACCTCATCGGTGAGAGATTCGATTGTAGGAGATACCTCGGGGGAAGAAGAGTCGCCGCCGTGTGGCTCGACTTTGTCGGTCACCGCCCATTGAGGGCCATGGTGCGAAGCCCCCGTGCTTGAGTCGGCGAAGAAGCAAAGTCCGTTCAGCCTTGTCTTCAATCTTGCGCTCGGACTCCTCGCCGCCGAGGAATCTTGCCCATCGTTGTCGAGGTCGAGGGAGGCGAAGAAGGCGCCCTTGTTCTCCTTGGCACGCTTGAGGTACTTCTTCTTGATCGCCTCCTTGTCGAAGCCCTTCTTAGACTTGTGCTTGCCGAGCCCGGTGTACTCACGCTTGTCCTTGCGCTTGTCGGAGTCGTGCTTGTTTGAGTAGTACTTCTCGTCCGGAGTACTTGTCCTTGCTCTTCTTGGGGCACGCTGGCGACGGAAGTGGTCCGGATCGCCGCACTCAAAACATCCTCCCCTTTGGACCACCGCCACGCCGACGGTTCAAGCGGTTGTTGTGGAACCGCGAGAATCGGCCGATGACGAGAGCCAACTCGTCGTCCCCAAGGCAATCCAATCGCTCCTCCGTCCACGCACACCAAAGAAGACAAGGCAAACGAGATCCGTGAAGGGTTAGCGTAAGAACTTGAACTACCCTTACGAGACAAGAGCAACGTTCGGCGCAGATGGGTTCTTGAGCTACCGCCTGGATCCGGGCCTCGATCTCGGAGGACTTGAGCTTCTTTGTAAAGCTCGCCGGGTGTGAGGGTGTCGAGTTGGCGGACTCCATGATCGCGGACACCTTCACATCCCACACCTTCCGATCCAGGCGTACAAGAGCCGCACGCCTTCTCGTGATCATCAAGCCTCTCCGAAGGCTTGTTCGCCCTCAGACTTGTTGCAGATCGTCCGAAACACGGCAAAGAGAGAATCGATGGACTCGCCATCAAGTTTGGATTAGGTTGTTGTACTCTCTCTTGTAGGTCTCATATAGGCGGGCCTTGACTTGTGGGGTTCCCTCGTGGTAGCTCTCAAGTGTCTTCCACACCTCACGAGCGGTCTCACAAGTGGCAACTCTCTCGAACTCTGTATCTTTGAGGCTAGAGAACAAGACACTCCTCGCTCGGTTGTTGGCATTGTGTTGGGCTATTTGTTCCTCACCCACTCGAGCGGCTAGCACTTGGTAGTTCTCATCCTCGACAATCTCCCACACTCTCCAATCCATCCCCATTAGATGTGCTTGCATCTTAATCTTCCAATAGGGATAGTTGGTGCCATCGAACTCCGGAGGCTTGCCACCATAGTGACCAAACCTCTCCATGTCGCCTTCTGCGGATCACGGACCGATTAAGGTGGATATGATCCTTAACCGGCTCCGATACCAATTGAAGGACCGAAACAGCGACCAGAGGGGGGGGGGTGAATGGGAGCCTCGATTTTCCTTTTCAATTTTGGGTCATCGGCTCAACCCCGACCTCAAAAGCGAACTCGCAAAGATACGAGTGACACGCGTGCTAACTAGTAGCAAGATGTCAAACGCGAAGTGCTATGCTCAAAGAGTCCAACGCAAAAACCGGATTGCAAAACGAAGCTCGAACGAGGAAACTACGGAAGAAACAACGACTTAGGCATTTCGTCGAACACCATGCGAGCGTAGGAAAACAAGAACTAGAATGAGTTCATCGGATGCTGAAAACTCGCACACATGCGCTTGATCTGCTGCCCTGCACAAGAGGAAATTGAGTGGCTCGATGGCCAACACACAGCAATGAAAAAGTTCGACCTTTGGGCTCGAAGGGGTGGTGGTCGATGCTCCTGTCTTTGAGCTGCTGCTGCTTCTCTGTATGGTGTCGATGGAGCTCCAGCTGCTGCTGTTGTCTCTTGGCCTGAGATGCAACAAGCAGGAGGTGCCGTTCGTGCTTGGAGCTGCAGCTGCTGTGCCCCCTTGCTCTCGGTCAGCGTGAGACAGGCACCGGTGAGAGCAGCGAGCTGCTTGTGCTCTGGACGGCCTCTGCCTTGCAGCGTGCGCGCTCGTGGCTGAGGAACAGGTCCCCAGGTCGCCACCGCACGCGTCGTGCGTGATGGATCAGGCGCCCGTGCGTGGCCTGGCGCGTAGGCGTGCAGCTGCTTGGTCTTGCTCGACGGCGATGGATGGCAGGTTGCTGCTGCACGCGGCCTGCAGCTGTGCCTCTCCGAGTGAATGGCCGAAGAAAAAAGACGCTCTCTGTTGCTTGAATCGGACAAGAAAGAGAAAAGAATTGGTACTAGTGCAAATCACGGAGGGAACAAATCATGGACCAAATAAAAATGAGCATGAACATGCTGATTTAGTTCCTTGGCCGACAGAGAGGAATTTCTGAGATTTCGATCCGTTTGCCTGTGCCACAAGAACAGAAGGAGACGAGCCAAGAACAGCCTGACGAACACAAAAGGCACGGCCACGAAATCGACGAGAAGTCAACCAGAACCAAGCGAGATGATCTCAAAAATTGCACAGGCCAAATAGAACCAGCTACGAACCTATTTCTTAGAGATCATAGCTTAAGACCTACACAATTTCCGGGAAAAACAGATTGGGGCAAGAACGAAAACCACGAACAGGAAACGCAGACAGAGAAGAGCGAGAACAACAAAATCACAGCTCCGTAGACAAAATCCCAGAGGGCATGAGGTGGACTAAGGGCCACTCTTCCTACGAACGAAAATCACAGCACAAATCTACACAAAATTTGGTGTTCTTGGACCTCTAAACAAGAACCCTAAAATTGGGAAAAAATAAAAACGAAAATAGAAGAGGCAAAAGAGGGGAGGATGGGCTGCCATCCTACAGATATAGTCCGAATTCCTCTTTCCCAAACTACCCCTAGATACATATAAGGCGAACTAATAACCCTAGGGCTATTTTGGTCGACTCTGGGTAATTATCAATCCGACGACCGCCGCGCCTCCTCATTTGCAGCCTTGCTCCGCGCAATCTCGGATGCCGCCACGCGGCGCCGTCTTTCCGTCCACGAACGCCCGGGTTTGAGGCCCAAACCCGTGAAACCGGCGATGGTTTTGAGGCTCAAACCACCAAACCCGCACCGTGGTTTTGAGGCCCAAACCCACGAAACCAGCGCCGATGGTTTTGAGGACAAACCACCAAACCTCCTCGACCGCGTGTCATCGCCGTCTTGACGCCCGAAAGTCGCCAAGTCATCCGAGCTCCCGCTCTGCCCGCACGCTCGCCGTCTTGACCCGATCGACACGGTCCCGCCCGTCCTCTTGCATCCGTCGATGTCCCGGATGTCGACCACCATGGCTAGCCACCCGGCGATCCGGTCCCTCGGTCCAAGCCTCACGTCCGTCCTTCACCTCCGCGGTCCGTCGGCCCGGCACGTCCTCCTTGGCCCCTTCACCTCGCCGTCGGCTACCATCTCCGAGCTCCACACCTGTACAAACACGAACCAAGAGATATCGTCTTCGACACACTCCACGTGTGCCGGTGAACATAGCCGAAGCATAAAGAATAAATGAAAATAGAATTAAAATGTTGATTGTTGACAATCACTCAATCACAAAACTAAACACATGTGACCTAAATCAACCATGTGTTCGCAAAGACTAGTGGTTTTGCCGGTGATAGCTTGTCACTGGAGGAGACACATAAAGAACCTCCGAAGAGGAGGTGGAGGAGCACAATCAAAAGAGAAAACAAACTCATAGTTTTCCCTCTTTTACTACCATGCTTGCTCTACTGGGAAGAAGAGTACAAGGTAGAGCATGCTATAAGAGCTACAAGTGTGTTGACTGTTTCCTCGGTTATACTTGGACCTAAACACCTACCAAATCTGAGTGGCCCTTGTGGGTTCTTTAGGTTGAACTTGCGGATCGAGACTGTAAAATGCATGTTGAGTTCGTCAAAGAACACATTATGCAGAAACATCTAACGTGACAGCAACTTTAGCTTCGGCTTGAAGACGTTGTAGGTAGGTGGTCGGAAGCACCGGGAGCCTTCGCCTTCTTGATGGCTCTGGCCACACCGCGTGGCCTTCCAACACGACGACGAGTAGTTCCTCCGCTCCAGCCATAGCGCAGTTGCTTGACTCCGGCGACCTTGTCGTGCGCGAGCAGAGCAGCTGTGACGTGCAAATTCCTTTATCATTCAAATTCGAAAACATAATCCAACTCAAATACCGAACAACTTATCCCTTTATTATATTTAAAAACCAGAGAAATTAACCATTCAAATAGTTTAGAGTGGTTTTGACTCATGTGGCATGTGGGCCTCATCAATTGTGGAGGTGACTAAGACTATCCGTACTCGTCGCTCTCTAAATTCATTCCCTATACATCCCTGTTCAGCAAGATTCTCTCCTTTATACATGTTTCTTCCGCACCCATCTTACTCTATTTCCATCTCTATACTAACTAACACCGCCCGGGGCCCACTTGTAATTGCACTAATTGTAGTATTCATTGGCATATGATTAGGAGTAACTTAGGAATATTCTTTCTGTTCTTTCTATATGATGTTAATAGCTCATATGATACTAGTGGCATACCATGATCTTAGACTTGGGTAGTTATCATTTATTCAATTATCATTACTTTGTGACTTATCCTGTTATGAGTATTGTTGGAGACATATGGTTACTCCGCATTATACCTTTTGCAAGTGAATCTCAAGTAAATCATCAAGTAACTAAATCATTAGACATTCCTATCTCTCTTACTTTCCATAGACTTCCCTTCCCTGTGGTAAAATATAAATACGATACGGATAGACTCGACGAAGTGCTACAATGGTATTTCTATGCGTGCGTTTTGCAGATATCATGTTCATCCTTTATCAAGGCATATCAAGAATACCATACCCGCATTTCTTAGAGCGTTATTGCTAGGGTGACGGACTAGTATGTAGGTAATGCCTAGAAATGAGTGGTATAACTTGAGTACATATCCTTAGTGAGATTAACTCTACTATGGACAATGATACCGAGATTACACCCCACAACTAACACCGCCTAACTCCGCCCTTGTTGGATCGTGAGATTAACTCCACATCCAAGCTAACATGATTAGATAGATACCATATATATATTTCTTTCGCCTTCCTAATTTGGATCGTGTTAGAAATATCAGCGGGTGGCACCTCACCGGGCGTTGGTCGGAGTTCGGCCGGCTTTGCCCTTGTTGATATTTGGAGGCTCGTCGGCTTCCGTCGTCTCCCGACCTTGACGGCGTGCCCTGTGGTGTGTCGAGGGATAGCACCGCGTCGGCGGCGGCGCTCCGGGGTAGCTCTACACAGCACCAAAGCTAGAGAAAAGAGGGGGATCGAAAGGAGAGGGGGTGGGTGACTCAACAGACTCACCGATTCGAACTGGAAGCAGCGCAATCGGCGAGGGCGGTGTGACCTAGTCGGCGGCGGCGATGAAGCTCGGGTTGGGGAAAACTCGAACAACGCATGGAGGCGAGGGGGAGGAGGAAAGTAGAGGTGAGAACCACGTGTTCCGGCTCTGGGCGAAGCTCACCGAGGTGATGGCGAGCTCGATCGGGGGCCGTGAGGTCCTATTTATAGGCGCGGACCGGAGGGGTCCCTTGCCGGTGAGGTCTTCCCGTCGTCGGCGATATTTCCCAACCGTTTCCGATGTGCTCGTGGACTACAGCTGGTTCCTGCTGTCCCGTGCTGGGGCTCGCATGCGCCACGCGCTCTAACGGACGGACACGTCGTCCCGTCGCTTCGTCTACATCGGCAATTTGCTGCCCGCCATCGCGTGAGCTCGCGACCGGGTCATCGGCGGTGTTGTGTCGTTTCCTGTGTGCATTGAACTCGGGGCGCCGGCGGAGCCGACGGGGCGCCCGCCCGTGGGCCGGTTCATCGTCTTGTCCGCTCACGGTCACTGACGTCAGGCGGATAGGGTCACCGGGTGCTCGGTTCACGGCGTTGTTGTGGACGTTGAGCTGGTGCCCCAGGCGCGTAGACCGCCGAGAGGTGGGTGGCATTGAGTTGCGCCGTGTGGCCTTCCCGGTGAGCTGGCTTGACACCTCGTCACGTCGAGTCATCGGCATTTGCGCGGGCAAGGTCGCCCGGCCTCGTTGTTCGCGTTGACGCCGCCCCGCGGTGCACGAGGTGACGACGCGCGTTGGCCGTGGGGCGGGGTCGGCGGCTCTTCCCCGTGCGGCGGTCGCCTCATCCCCTTGGCATGGTGGAGCCGGACCGAGGGCGGGTCGTCTTTGCCGTCAGTGAGGAGGAGGAAGAAGACAAGGTTTGGGGCCGTCTATCGGCGGGAGAGAAGATGAAGGTTGGGCTCGCGGCGCCGGGCTTGGTGCTGGGCTGGGCCGGCGCGTGCGGGTGCGAAGAAGAGAGAAAGAGTGGCCTGCTGGGTCGGGCCAGAGAAGGGAAGAGGAGGAAATGAGCCCATGGCTCATTTTCTATTTCCTTTTCCTATATTCTTTCTCCTTTTCTCTTTTTATTCTTTTCTCTCCCCTTTCTTATTTCTCATTCCCTTACTATTTCATGTGCGCAAAAAAATATATATTGTAAATATTTGTACAAACACACATACATATTCTCACGACTTTCATTTATGAGAATATTTAGGTATTTGTGCCAATATTTATATATATATTATTAGTGTACACGTGTCCTGATATTTATAGTATTTCGGAGAAAATTGTAATTCAATTCTCATGCAAAATATTTCCATGATAAAATCTAAATTATGCAATGCCTTCTTTGCCACCATAAGATCACAAGCAAGCAACAAATAAAATAGAACTATTTCTATATGGTGGAATTTTTAATGCAAGGTTTTCAAAATTAGGGTTTGGTTTTTTGCGGAAATTAAATCAGATTTTAGTTGTATTTTGAAAAGTTCAATTTTTTAGTGATTTTTAAAATGATGCAAAAACACGGGTGTTACAAAAGTCCAACCATTCTACTGGGAACACTAACAGTTGAGCCCTATGCCTTATTGGAGAGGAATTTGGCCCACATGCGAATAGTGGATGGGCCTGGGTTGGAAATCGTCATAGAAGACCACTTTCCTACTAGTGTCAATACTGTTGGAAGAGCTGGAGGAATCACCAGAGCCAGTTGAATTTAGTAAAATCAAAAGGATCATCAGTGATAGCCTATTTCCCTTTTAACATGACATTAGGATCACATTATGTGAAAACTGTTTTCACCATTCCAATATGAAGATTTAATGAAATGTACACTTTGATTATTGTAACGATGAACTAGCATGTGTAATCCATCAATGTTGAAATGGCTTGAAACTTTTTCTACAACATGTACACCCAAATGATGCCCCAACACAAGATCTTAGGTTTTTTCGATCAATATTTTTATTATTATATTTTTCCTAGGTGCTAAACGTTGTAAAAGAAGCTTAGTTACATCAAGAAAATAAAAGAATTTTGCACCAACCTACACAATGATTTGCCTCCTAGGGCACATGAGACCATGTGGAAAATTTTGGCACCATTCCAGCTCTGTTCGTTGGTAACCCCAGTTCAACTATAATTACTCGGTGGCGTTGCGTAGAAATTCAATTTAACTGAAAAAATTACCAAACCAAATCCGAGAAATCTCAAAAAATCTCAAACTTCGTGGTTCCTTCACACGTGGTCTGTGCATGCCTCGAAAAAACGTTTGAGGCCAATATGACACCGAAAGGAAGATGACCCACCCAACAAAGCTTATGAAATCTAGGTGTGTAGTCATGGTTTGATAGAAGGGGTCATGTACCTTTGTAAAGCATGTGTAATCCCACAATGTAGAAATGGCTTAAAACTTTTTCTATAGCCATGCACACCCAAATGATGCCTCCACACAAGATCTTAAGTTTTTCTGATCAATATTTTTATTATTATATTTTCCTAGGTGCTAAACGGTGTAAAAGAAGCTTAGTTAACCAATTAAGCGTGAATCATCAATGGTCGGAAAATGCACCTCATACTCCGCATCAAAGACCGCCTTGGATCGAGATGGGTGGGTGATGGGGTGTGAATGAGAGCAGCGGGGATAGGAGTAGCGGGGATATTGAGGGGAAGAGGAGGAAGCGATGGGAGTGGTGAAGTGAGAGGTGGACGCGAGCAGAGGATTTGAACGCAGGGATGCAGCTAGATGCGTAGCGATGGTAGAAAAAGCGGAGCGACGGGAATAGGCGAGGAAACAGGTAGAGAGGGGAGGTGAGACGATGTGCGCGGTCGAAGGGTATGGGGCGGCGGAGCGGTGACTGGAGTTGGGGGGGAAGGCGAGAGCGCTCATGGCCTCCTGCAGATGTGATTTACATAAGATGCCTCCAGCTCTTCAAATGCACCTTTAGACAACTCTTATGGAGGGCCAACAAGAGCTATTTTCTGGATATTGTTTCATGGCTAGAGCAGCTTGTGTGATAGCTTTAATCTTTTTTGTTTCCTTCTATGTATCCTAAGCTAGCTCCTCCTCACCTTTGTACATTTTGTCATTTTTTTCCTTTACCTCTTTTTCAGTTGTTTTAACACTTGTAATCGTCTTGGTTGCTTTTTTTAATATATTTCAGTAGGCGCTCTTCTGCCCCACCTGTTTTCTCAAAAAATAAACATCACTGTTCTTGGCGGGAGCCCGCGACGAGCCACCACTGCTGTCCTCCTCACCCCTGTGTCGTCATTTTTTCTGAAGCTTGCGGCGTGTGGAAGATGTCGGCATCACAGAACCCATCTTCCTCGGCGACGACCTTGCTTTGATCTGCCTCCACTTCGCCTTCATGGACCACACGCTGGCCGGATCTGACCTGGCCACGCCACACCCGAGCAACCGTGACGATCGACGTGTGGTCCTTGTCGTGCTCCTTCACCGCCGTCGATGCTAATGGCTAACCTACTCACAAAGGATTTCTATAAACTAGAAAGAATATTAATAGTCTTTATGTTCCCATCTTATTATATATCCTATGACAACAAACTAGAGTGCCATCTACAGTCTAAATCGAGGACTTCCTATCCGGCTGCTAACAACCTCTAATGGTTAGAGAAATACATGTTTATGCTTTGTCTAACGGGTCGGCCATCCATAGAGTTTAAACAAGTTCGTTGCTTCAACCACTACATTCGTAAGAAATTTAGACAGAAAATAAACATGCCGTTGACCACGGAATGTGCGATTTCTTTTTCTCTGTTGAATCTTGAGGGGCTGCTATCCCTGCAGCTTTATTTACAATAAAAAAAAAGGGTTCAAAGTCACTAACACACATCGACCTAGAGAGGTGGCTGAATTTGCCTTGGTTATCCAACGTGCAAAGCCTTCCTCCTCGCCGGCTTTAGTTCAATGGCTAGACAACTTTGTGTAATTTTACTTATTTTTTGTAACTTTTTTCGTTTCCTGAATCTCTGATGTACGTAAGAACTCTTTTACTGATTTTAATAAAAGCACAGTAGGGGCTCTTTGCCCCTCCTGTTTCCCTTCAAAAAACCTAGAGAGGTGGCATGTGACTCTAGCATGTGTGAGTATCGAGGCTTCGACCAATTCAAGTTGAATGAAAGGCAATCAAGTAAAAAATGAAAAAGAAAAACATAAAAGATTCATGAAACCATAAAAAGGAAATAAAAAAACAAACGGCGGCTACCACAGAGAATTGTGGATCTATAAATCAAACAAGGCTGCTATACGCGTGTACCAAGAAATTTCTTGAGCTACTGGCAGCAAAAATCATCAGTCACTAGTACTGCCGATGACATTATATTAACACTACACGAACATCAGTCAATCTGCGCGGCTATTTATAATGTGGAAACATGATGACATAATGCGCTCGGTTTTAAATTCTACAGTCTATATCTTCTTCCTTACCAGTAGCATCTTGTGAGACATCGTCTCTTGTGCAAGGGCGAGGAGTATCACTGATCATGGCGACAGCAAACATCAAATTTCTCTACCGTTTTGCTTTGATACTCTCCGTGGTCCTAAACTCCGCGCGGCCATTGTATCTGATCTGACGCCGTCAATGGCGCCAACATCACCGATGGCGAGACAGTGGTCTCGTGGGTGGCTCATTCACTCTGGGGTTCTTCGCCCGACGGGGCGCCAACCAAGAGATACCTCGGAATATGGTTCGCGGCGTCGCCGAGGCTGTCTGCTGGGTGGCCAACCGTGATAGGCCACTCAACGACACCTCCGGCGCATCGGTGATCGGCGGCAGCAGCGCTTCGGGGCCTTCTCCTTCTCGACGGCTCGGCCACACCGCGTGGTCTTCGAACACGACGGGCACCTCTCGCGGTGACCCAGCTTCTCGAGTCGAGCAACCTGGTCGCGGCGCGAGCAAAGCAGCGGCAAGCATCCTCTAGCAATCGTTCGATCATCCGTCGAACACCTTGCTCGCCGGCATGAGGCTCGGCAAGAACCCACGGACCGGAGGCGAGTGGTCTCGTCGTGGCGTGCGCTAAACGATCCGAGCCCGGGGACCATCGCCTAGTCTTGGACACCAAGGGCTGCCGGCGATCTTCTTGTGGCAAGGCAACGTCGGGGCGTACACCACGGGCCCGTGTGTCGGCAACAAGGACGGCGGGAACCCGACGGCCCGGTCCGGCCCTAGAGCGGTGAGGCCCAAGAAGATGAATACGAAGTACTCGGGCCCGAGTGGATTCGTTGAAGGATAGGTCGGGATAGACCCAGAGCATAGGTCGGGAGAGCTTGCATGCGTCGTTTAAGCGGCCGTTGCCGTCGAGCGAGGACCCATCATTTGTATTGAACCATTTTGAATTCTATCAACGAACCCAGTACTACCATCCGGTAGTTGCCGTGCTCCTCTACCCCTCTTCGAGCTTTTTCTCCTCTCCCTCTCCGATCCCCATTTTTGTGCTTCTCACACTTGGTATCGGAGCCTTCGTTCCTCGGAATTTCTCTTCATCAATCGATCAATCGACGAACGGCTCGGTCATCGGTCGAGTTGGATTCGATTGCTAGTTCATTCGATTCGATTCGCAATAAATCCACCCAAAGTCGTTGATCCGGCGGCGCGGCCTTCGGATCGGCTGCCCGATCCGTTGCCCCACGATCACTTCTCACCGACGAAGCGGTGCGGTGTGATGGATCCTGCTCGAAGTTGATCCTCGGCGAGATCCAGGGCTCGGCGCAGCGGTTTGATGGTGTCGGCGCGATTCGACGACCCGGCGATTCGACGGCGAGGCCCATGCTGCGTCATCTCGCTGGACCGGCTCGAGAACGCCACCAAGGTGTTCGACGAATGGCGTCGGCGTCGGCGGCCTCATCGGCGACCTCACGGGCGACATGAAGAAGATGACTTCTCTCCGGCTAGAGGTGGGGAAGATCACGAAGTACATGGAGCGAACCATGGTGGACGGGCCATCGAGTCGGCGGGCGTCTTCGCTCTGGCGCCGGCGTCTTTGGATCCGCCCAAGTCTGCGTCGGCACCGGCTTCCCCGCGCTCTCCCTTGGTCGACATCAGGCTGAGCAGCGCCGCGGCACCGACACAACCGTCGGCTGCGCCCGTTCCGCCCGCGCCCATTTGCGGGAACCTCGGCCAACTCGCCCCACGGGCACCGCGTCGGTCGGGGTGGATTCGGAGTGGTCACCACTCGACTCCACCACTCGATCATGGTACGTTGTGCGGCCACTCCCCAAATCGCATCATCCTCCGTTTCGCTACGTTGCCTCCACGCGTCCCCCACCTCTCGTCGGTTCGGGCGTCATTGGGAGTCGAGTCGGCAAAGGGGCGTGGGGGTGGTCACGGGCAAGCTTCCCAAGTTCGATTTTCCTCGATTCGAGGAGATCATCCAAAGCTATGGATTAAACAGGCCAACCACTATTTCAAGTTGTATAAGGTTGAGTCAGTCTTGGGTCGATGTTGCTTCCATGCATTTTTGGTATTTGCTAAGCGTTGGTTATCCTCTATTGAGTCCAATTTAGAAACCATGTCATGGGGGAGTTTACTACTTTCTTTGCTTACCCGCTTTGCGCGCGATGAGCGTGAGTTTGCTGAATCGGCGCTGTTTGCATTCGTATGTCGAGCACGGTCGATGATTACATCACCCGGTTCCTATCTACGGTCGATGATCTTAGATCTTATAACCGACCATCCCGATGAGTGCACATGACGTTCAGCGCTTTATTGAGGGATTACGCGATGATATCAAAGCAATTCTTATTGTTCATCGGCCCGCTACTTTGGATACTGCCTGCTTGTTGGCTCAATTGCAGGATGAGGCGTCCTCAGGACGGCGGCAGTTCAGGCGTTTTGATAATGCCCCTGCCCGCCCATCATGGAATGGTGTTACTCCGCTGCCCCCACCTCCACAGCGGTCTTCACCTGTTGACACGCGCAAGACATCAGTAACTGCTCCTGTATCAGTTGAGGCTCGGTTCAAAGCTCTGCGCGAATCCAGACGTGCCCAGGGTCTCTGCTTCAAATGTGGTGCAAAATGGACACGTGAGCACCGGTGTTCTGAAACAGTCCACATTCATCTTGTTCAGGAGCTACTGGATGTGTTTCCAACTGAGGAAGAGGACTCTGAACCTGCCCCTGCATCACCAACTCACTCTCAGGTTATGATGCATCTGTCCTTTGCTGCTACTGATGGTATTTGCTCCCCAAAGTCGTTCTGTCTCTCTGGTATGATTCAAGGGATTGCTCTGAATATTCTGATTGATTCAGGAAGCTCACATACATTTCTCAGTGATGCAGTTGCCAAATCCTTGTTGGGTCATCAGCAATTGCAGCCTGCTCTGTCAGTACAGGTGGCCAATGGGCAAGTCCTGCAGTGTACCTCATTCTTACCTCAAGCTGAGTGGACAGTACAGTCATACTCTTTCAGGAATGATCTGAAGATTTTACCTCTTTCTGCTTATGATATGATAGTTGGGCTGGATTGGCTCTCAAGTTTCAGTCCAATGGGTGTGCATTGGGGACAGAAATGGATTTCTATTCCCTATGGGGACTCTACAGCACTGTTGTTTGGAGAAGATGCTACTCTACCACCCAGGTTCAGTCATTCAACTCGCTCTCGTCCAAAGAACTACTGCGCAGATATTCCCGTGGTTGTGCAATCCTTGGTTGATGAGTATGCCCATCTCTTTCAACTTTGTTGATGGTCTACCACCCCCAAGACATTGTGATCATGCTATACCTCTTATCCCGGGTGCCCAGCCAGTTTTTATTCGACCATACCGTTATGCTCCACTGTTGAAGACTGAAATTGAGAAGCAAGTGTCAGATATGATGGCTCAAGGTATTATACGAGAAAAAGTTCCGGTGCTTTCTCTTCTCTGTGTTCTTTGGTAAAGAAAAAGGACAATACACGGGCGATTTTGTGTGGATTACCGACGGTTAAATGCAATTATCGCCAAAAGTAAATATCCGGTCCCTATCATCGAGGAGGCGTTGGATGAGTTACATGGAGCACATTACTTTTCTACATTGGATTTCTGACCGGCTTTCATCAGATTCTAATGAAGGACGGTGATCGATTACAAGGCGCTTTCGGACTCATGTTGGACAATTTGAATTTAAGGTCATGTCCTTTGGGCTCTTTGGAGCACTGGAACCTTCAATGAGGCAATGAATGCAACATTACACTCCTGTTTGAGAAAGTTTGTTGTAGTATTCTTTGATGATATCCTTGTGTACAAACAAATCTTTTGAGTAACATTTGGATCATCTCAAATGTGTGTTTCAAACCGACACGGGACAAATGGCAAGCGAAAGCTGTCAAAGTGTACATTTGCTCAAACAAGAATTTCTTATCTTGGCCATGTGGTCGGTTCTGGCTGGTGTGGAACAGATCCATCTAAACTCCAAGCTATCGGGGAATGGCCCACTCTCGTAATGACTAAGGAGCTTCGTTCTTTTCTCGGGTTGGCGGGATATTACAAGGCGGTTTGTCGGACATTTTGGGCTAATATCTAAGCCACCGACATCTCTGTTTAAAGAAGAGAGTCATCTTTGTTTGGACTCGAGATCCATGAAGGGGCCTTTCAAGCCCTTAAGTCGGCTCTCTGCGGTTCTCGGTGCTAGCTCTTCCAAATTTTTTCCAAACCTTTTGTGGTAGAGACCGACGCTTCGATCTTTGGCATTGGTGCGGTTCTAACACATGATGGCCATCCATTGGCATTCCTCAAAGAAAAAGCCTTGGGACCCAAATCAAGAGGACTCTCAACATATGAGAAGGAATTCATGGCTATCCTAATGGCGGTTGAGGCTTGGCGATCTTACTTACGATTCAAAAGGTTTACTATTCCGACGGTCGGAAGAGCCTCACCCGGCCATTGAACAACGCCTACACACACAACGGGCAAAGAACGTGTGTTCACCAAAGCTGCTAGGCCTCGGTACAAGATTGTTTATCGTTCTGGGTCTTCAAATGCATTTCTTGACGCTCTGTCAAGACACCCAGCTCCTGATGCTACTTGTATGATAGTTTCTTCGGCAGTTCCAAACTGGGTTCAGTATGTACAAGACACATATGTGGGTGATCCTGTAGCTCAGGAACTGATTCATAAATTGAGCATTGATTCTCAGGCTGTTCCCCACTTTTCTTACGGTCGGGGTTTCTTTGCGTTATCGAACCGTGTGCGGATTGGGTCTGACCCCGAGTTTCAGCTGAAGCTTATTTCACAATTTCATGACAGTGCTTGGGGTGGTCATTCGGGTGTTCCAGTCACCTTCAGCAGGCTTAAGCAATCTTTTGCTTAGAAAGGGATGAAGAAGGCAGTACAGGAGTATGTACATCAATGTCGGTTGTCAACAATCTAAATATGGCTCGAAGCCACGGGCCTTCTCTCGGCCATTGCCGGTTCTATACGCATGGCAAGTCATCTCCATGGACTTTATCGAGGGGTTGCCTTTGTCTTATTCTTATGATTGCATCATGGTGATAGTGGATACGCTTACTAAATACAGTCATTTTCTTCCTCTGCGGCATCCTTTTACTGCTGTTTCAGTGGCTACAGCATTCTTCCACCAGGTATATCGTCTTCATGGTCTACCTCTTGACATCGTCTCGGGGCGTGACCTCATTTTTCGCCCAGCAATTTTCGGACCGAGTTGTTCAACTTGGGTGGCGTCAACTTTGTGCAAGAGTACATCATATCACCCACGGTCCGATGGTCAAAGCGAGCGGGTTAATCGATTAATGCGGAAACGCGTACTTGCGGTGCTTTGTTCACGCTACACCCACCAAATGGAGTAAATGGCTTTCGGCTGCAGAGTTCTGGTATAACACTTGTGAGCACTCAGCTATTGGGAGAACCCCATTCGAAGCTATGTATGGGTACCCACCTCGTCCGTTGGTCGTTGATCCAAGCGCTAGCCATCATCTGAAGTGTTCTCTGGACCACGGATCGTCAATGGATGGATAATCTGGCTGCAAAGCATCACCGAATCGTGCTAAAGGAGAATGAAGAAAGCAGGTGATATGCAGTCCGAACGTTCATTTGCGGTCGGTGACCTTGTATACGAAAGCGCAACCGTATGTGTCCAGTCATCTTTGGCACCAAGATCTCACCACAAGCTCTCTTATCGGTTCTTTGGCCCATTCACGATTAATGCGCTCGTGTGGGTTCCGTTGCTTACAAACTTGATTTACCTGCTCACTCATCTATACACCCAGTGTTCCATGTCTCACAGCTCAAGAAGGCACTGGGTGCTAAGCATCAGGTAGTCTCAACAATGCCCTCCGATTTTGCTCTTCATTTGGCACCTGAACAGGTACTCGCTTCTCGCGTGGTGGTCCGTGACTCGGCACCTGTTGATCAAGTCTTCGTCAAGTGGAACAATCTGCCGCTTGATCTTGCCTTTTGGGAGGACACGGAGCCCCTTCGTCGGGAGTTCCCTCGTTCAACTGCTTGGGGGCAAGCGGTTGCTCAACGGAGGGGAATGTCACAACAAGGACGGCAGGAACCCGACGGCCCGGTCCAGCCTAGAGCGGTGAGGCCCAAGAAGATGAATAATGAAGTACTCGGGCCCGAGTGGATTCGTTGAAGGATAGACCCAGAGCATAGGTCGGGAGAGCTTGCATGCGTCTGTACTTAAGCGGCTGTTGCCGTCGAGCGAGGACCCATCATTTGTATTGAACCATTTCGAATTCTATCAACGAACCAGTACTACCATCTAGTAGTTGCCGTGCTCCTCTACCCCTCTTCTAGCTTTTCTCCTCTCCCTCTCCGATCCCCATTGCTGTGCTTCTCACACCGTGGATCGGCCTGAGGTTCAGCGGCGCCCCGAGATAGCGTCATACGCGGGATGCTATCCGTCCAGGTTGTTGTCCGTCCCGACGTGGTGGCCTACGTCGTCACCGCCATGCCGGCGCGCCCTTCACACGCCTCGTAGTGAACAGCGACGGAACGGTGGAGCGTCTGGCGTGGGATCCGGTCAGCGGGGCTGGAACGTCTGGTTGCGATCGCCAAGGGACCTCTGCGACAGCTACGCCAAGTGTGGTGCGTTCGGCCTATGCAACTCGGCCACCGCGTCCACGCAGTTCTGCAGCTGCATACACGGGTTCAGCCCGGCATCGCCGTCACAGTGGTCCATGAGGGAGACCTCTGATGGCTGCCGTAGGCTCACGCCCCTGGACTGCAGCAACGGGACGAGGACGACGACGGATGAGTTCATGGTGTTGGGAGGAGTGAAAATCCCTGACACAGACAACGCGATGGTGGACATGAGCGCCACGCTAGAGCAGTGCCGGACGAGGTGCCTCGCCAACTGCTCGTGCGTGGCGTACGCCGCTGCCGACATCCGAGGCGGAGACGGTGGCAGTGGCTGCGTCATATGGACGGATGGCCTCGTGGACGTTCGTTACGTAGACAAGGGGCAGAATCTTTACGTGAGGTTGGCAAAGTCTGAATTTGGTAAGCAGAAAACTTCAACAATCACCAGTAAAACTACTATCCTTCTCTAGATTCTGAGCTTAATTCTTCATCTCATCTGCTGCGATTAATATTTTCTTTCTGCAGCTACAAGCAAGAGGAGGGGCGTTGTCAAAATCTTGGTTGCAGTTATGATACCTGTGCTTGCACTCACAGCCGCTGGCATGTACCTTGTTTGGAAATGCAAACTTAGAGGTGGAACAATTCAAGCACAATGGTTTTCTACTACAAGTGTAAGTTTTTTAATTATAACAATTGCAATTGTTTTGTCCTGTCAGCCGCCAAACGTCGGAACAGGGATAATTTGAAGAAAGCGATCCTAGGTTACTCAACTGCGCCAAATGAACTTGGTGATGAAAATGTTGACCTTCCATTTGTCAGCTTTGGAGACATTGCAGCTGCAACAAACAATTTTGCTGAGGACAATATGCTCGGGCAAGGTGGTTTTGGGAAGGTTTACAAGGTTAGGGAAGTATCTATTAAACTCTGGAAATGTGAGAGTTATGGCACAGCTTGTTCCATTTGTTACAAAAATGGTGAAATAATGCAGGGTACGCTTGGACTGAACATAGAAGTTGCAATCAAGAGGCTCGGTCAGGGTTCGGGACAAGGTATAGAGGAATTCAGAAATGAAGTTGTTTTGATTGCAAAATTGCAGCACAGAAATCTCGTTAGACTTCTTGGATGCTGCGTCCATGGAGACGAGAAGTTGCTGATCTATGAATACTTACCAAACAAAAGCTTGGATTCGATTATATTTGGTAAGTATGAACTTATGTTTTCTCCCCTTTTTTCGTACTTTTTGAGAAAAAAAAGGAAACATGAGATATGGTTACTTACCAAACAAATGTAGATGCTGCAAGTAAATATCTCCTTGATTGGCCGACACGTTTCAAGATAATCAAAGGAATATCTAGAGGACTTCTTTATCTCCACCAGGATTCAAGGTTGACAGTAATTCACAGAGATCTTAAAACGAGCAACATACTGTTGGATGTGGATATGAACCCTAAGATATCAGATTTTGGTATGGCAAGAATCTTTGGTGGAAACCAACATGAAGCAAATACTAATCGAGTTGTCGGAACCTAGTGAGTAAATGAGTAATCATTGCAATGACTTATAATGTGAAACTTTCTTTCTCTGTAGTTACTTATACTTCTTTTTTGAGCAGTGGTTACATGTCCCCTGAATATGCAATGGATGGTGTGTTTTCTGTCAAGTCAGATACATACAGCTTTGGTGTCATAGTCATGAAGATTATAAGTGGCTTGAAGATCAGTTCAATTAACTGCAAGGGCTTCCCTAACCTGCTAGCTTATGTAAGTGTGTGGTGTTTATAGTTTAAACTTTTTCACAATGCAAACAAAAGCTTAGTAATTTCTGAGATTTGATTTCATTGGTATAGGCATGGAGCTTGTGGACAGATGACAAAGCCATGGATCTCTTGGACTCCACCCTGGCTAATAGTTGTTTCCCGCAGTGAAGCTTTTACGGTGTATCCAGATAGCACTACTATGTGTGCAAGATAATCCAAATAGTAGGCCACTTATGTCATCGCTGGTCACCATGCTTGAGAACAAAACTACACCAATTCCAGTCCCAAAACAGCCTATGTATTTCTCATACTGGGGAAGGGGAACCCAAGGAACCGAAGAAAATACTAGCAGCTCCATGAATAACATGAGCCTTACAATGTTGTTAGAGGGACGGTAGATGGTTAACTAGGTTATGATACATTGATACATTAGTACTTCCTCCGTTCCAAATTATAAGACATTTGACTTGTTTTGATCTCAAGTTTGACCGCTCATCGTATTCAAAGAGTAATGTGGATAATACTCATTTTGAATTATCTTGTAATATGGTGGCATTTTAATTTAATTCACATGCTTGTTTTGTTGTTGGATGCATCATTGAAGTACAATCATGTCAATCAAGGGCAAGGGACAATACACACTAAATAAACACCATTCTCGAGCTGAGAGTATCATTTCAGTCAAACACCCTCGCACACAGCTCCAACTCCACTTAGAGCTAGTTCCACTTGAATTTCTAAAGTAAAGCTACTTTGTCTGAAGTTATAGTCATGCCAAACAAGCCCTAAACACAATGATTATTATTAAATTTTCATAGTAAAAATATATAAAAAAAATCTATACACCTAAACAGCAAGCGCATGGGGCCCTTAAATTTGGTAAGAGATTTGCATCGAAGGCTCCCCTATACCCAACTTCACTAGCTCGTCAGCAGTGGCGGAGTCAAGTGGCCGACTGCCAAGCACGGATGCAAGCATATTTGACTTAGGGTCATCCAAGAAAAAGAAGCCACCTTTTTCTTACATCCCAGAGCACGTTTGCTGACTCCAGAAACACGTTTGCTGACTCCAGAAACACGATATCTACTTGCTGCCTGTCTGGTCTGCGCACCGACGACGGAGAAATCGTGAGACCATTGCTGCCACCACTATACACTGCTGCTTGTCTGGTCTGCGCACCGGTGCTTGGTTAGTCTGTGAATTATGCAGACTTTGCCACCATCTTACCTACGCTTGTCCCACATATCAATGTGATACTATATGAAAACCATTGCACGCTTCGATTCCATGGACAGAAAAACAGCAAGGTCCACTCATTACTGTCCAACCATTCTTCATCTGCAGTTCTGCACTGACACACCTACATGATAAATTTTCTTTACACTGCTTCATAGGCCACTCTTGAGTTCACTCTGTCAATCCAATGATCTGCTGACACATACAAAGCCACTCTTTCCCAAAGACACTCTCATCTCTGCAGGCGGAGACTTTGCTCTTGGCTTCTTTTCTCCTACCAATTCAAGCAACAAGTTATGCATTGGAATTTGGTACAGCAATGTCCCAGAGCGCACGGTGGTATGGGTCGCCAACCGTGACAACCCAATCACCACCCCTACTACATCAGCGAGGCTCGCCATCTCAAACAATTCAGGACTGGTTCTGTGACGGACAGCATCACCTCCGCTGCTCTCCTACCCTCCTGTGCACACGGGAAGCACTCCCTGCGACCCTTTCCAAGTCCTCAATCGTGTTCTTTGGCTTCTATATTTGAAGCTTTCCTTCAAAATCTTGTTTGCCGCCGCACACAGCCTCGTCGTCAGCAGGGGCGGAGCCAGGATTAGACTCCTGGGGAGGGCTATTTAGTGGACAACTAACGAAAATCAAGAAACTTAATGATGATTTAATGGCTAAGTATAGTAATTAGCATGGGAATTGTGCCTCCCAGGGGGGCTAGAGCCCGAGCAGCCCCCCCATGGATCCGCCCCTGGTCGTCAGTCACCCGCCGAGCTGTCTCGAGCAGTGTCGAGATGGACACAGGCAATCCTATGCTACTCCCGCACGTGCACGAACCATGCCGCACGGACAGCGCGGCGACCCGACCACGATGCCTGTCATGCCGTGCGCCATGCTCTGTTTTGCTGTGTGCCAAGGAACGTGCTATGCCTCGCTCCGTGATTCCTGGTTAGCTTGATGACATCACCATGATGTCATGCTTATGCGATATACAACTGTTTTTAGAAATAAATCTAAATATACCATTTTAATATATATGTACACGACGGCATCCTTAGCCAAGAAATTTAATCGTCTCAAATACACCTTCATCATAGACTTTGGTACACGATGGACAGCACACATCCCATTTCTCCAAATAAAATTACTGTCCACGAGTCATTGACAGAGTCCACAACATTTCCAATCTATCCCACTTCTCCAAATAAAACTATTGTTCACTGAGTCACGTAGAACTCATTTGTGTCCACTGAAATCTGTTAATAAACCATGTGTCATTGATACACAATGAATCTTGATTAGGAATTATAATCCTTTTACATTAAAATAAATTTAATAATTTATGATTGAATTATGACTAAAGTGTATATATAGTAATGGATTTATATATAAAAAAGTTTTCTCTCCCATTGCAACAGGGCATTTTTGTAGTAAATAAAAAGAATGAGAAAAGTCCATTCATAGCCGCTGGAATTTGTTTGCTTGTGGGCTTTGAGTCATGAAATTCCAGTCATAGCTTCTGGATGATCTGACTTCTATCACGTAGCATTCATGGATTGAGTCAATCAGCGCGGCTATTATATTTATAAAATATGGAAACATGTTGACATATTGCGCACGGTTTTAAATTCTACAATAATCTTCTTACTTACTAGTAGCATCTTAATTGTGGGACCATGAAATCGTCTCTTGTGCAAGGACAGGGAGAATCACTAGTCATGGCGGCAGCAACCATCAAATTTCTCTACCGTCTGGCTTTGATACTTTCCGTGCTCGTTACCTTCGCCGCGGGCGTTGTGTCTGATACGACCCTCATCAATGGCGCCAACATCACCGATGGCGCGAGACGGTGGTCTCTGTGAATGGCTCATTCACGCTGGGGTTCTTCGCCTCGACCGGGGCGCCAACCAAGAGATACCTCGGAATCTGGTTCACCGTGTCCCCGGAGGCTGTGTGCTGGGTGGCCAACCGTGACAGGCCACTCAACGACACCTCCGGCGTACTGGTGATCGGCAGCGCTCGGGGCCTTCTCCTTCTCGACGGCTCTGGCCACGCCGCGTGGTCTTCCAACACGACGGCCACCTCTGCGGTGACCCAGCTTCTTGAGTCAGGCAACCTGGTCGTGCGCGAACAGAGCAGCGGCAGCATCCTCTGGCAATCGTTCGATCATCCGTCAGACACCTTGCTCGCCGGCATGAGGCTCGGCAAGAACCCACAGACCGGCGACGAGTGGTCTCTCACGTCGTGGCGTGCGCCAGACGACCCGACTCCAGGGGATTATCACCTGGTACTGGACACCAAGGGCCTGCCGGCGCAATTCTCTATGGAAGGCAACGTCAAGAAGTACACCTCGGGACCGTGGATCGGCCTGAGGTTCAGCGGCGTCGCGGAGATGGCGTCGTACTCCGCGATGTTCTCCGGCCAGGTTGTTGTCCGTCTCGACGAGGTGGCCTACGTCGTCACCGCTGAGCCCGGCGCGCCCTTCTCCCGCCTCGTAGTGAACCACGATGGAACGGTGGAGCGACTGGCGTGGGACCCGGTCAGTCGGCTCTGGAACGTCTGGATGCGGTCGCCAAGGGACGTCTGCGACGACTACGCCAAGTGCGGTGAGTTCGGCCTGTGCAACTCGGCCGCCGCGTCCACGCAGTTCTGTAGCTGCATCCACGGGTTCAGCCCGGCATCGCCGTCACAGTGGTCCATGTGGCAGAACTCCGATGGTTGCCGTCGGCACACGCCGCTGGACTGCAGCAATGGGACGACGACGACGGATGGGTTCATAGCGTTGGGAGGAGTGAAACTCCCTGACACGGACAACGCGACGGTGGACATGAGTGCCACGCTAGAGCAGTGCAGAGCGAGGTGCCTCACCAACTGCTCCTGCGTGGCGTACGCCGCCGCCAACATCAAGGTGGAGGCGATGGCAGTGGCTGCGTCATGTGGACGGATGGCCTCGTCGACGTTCGTTATGTAGACGAAGGACAGGATCTCTACGTGAGGTTGGCAAAGTCTGAATTTGGTAAGCAGAACTTCACCAACCACCAGTAAAACTGCTACTAGTATCCCAGTTCAGATTCTGAGGCAAATTCATCATCTCATGATCTCATCAGCTGCGATTAATATTTTCTTTTTGCAGCTACAAGCAAGAGGAAGGGCGTTGTCAAAATCTTAGTTGCAGTTATGGTATCTGTGGTTGCACTCATAGCCGCTGGCATGTACCTTTTTTGGAAATGCAAGCTTAGAGGTAGAACAATTCAGGTACAGTGGTTTTCTACTAGCGTATAAGGTTTAATTATAACAATTGGAATTATTTCGTCCTGTCAGCGAAACGTAGGAACAAGGATAATTTGAAGAACACGATCCCAGGATACTCGACTGCGCCAAATGAACTTGGTGACGAAAATGTTGACCTTCCATTTGTCAGCTTTTGGAGACATTGCAGCTGCAACAAACAATTTTGCTGAGGACAATATGCTCGGGCAAGGTGGTTTTGGGAAGGTTTACAAGGTTAGTGAAGTATCTATTAAACTCTGGAAATGTGAGAATTATAGTACAGCTTGTTCCATTTGTTACAAATGGTGAACTAATGCAGGGTACGCTTGGACTGAACATAGAAGTTGCAATCAAGAGGCTCGGTCAGGGTTCGGGACAAGGTATAGAGGAATTCAGAAATGAAGTTGTTTTGATTGCAAAATTGCAGCACAGAAATCTCGTTAGACTTCTTAATTGGGTGCTGCGTCCATGGAGATGAGAAGTTGCTGATCTATGAATACTTACCAAACAAAAGCTTGGATTCCATTATATTTGGTAAGTATGAACTTATGTTTTCTCCCCTTGTACGTACTTTTTTTTGAAAAAAAAAGGAAACATGAGAAAATGGTTACTTACCTGCTTGGATTCCATTAATTTAGATGCTGCAAGTAAATATCTCCTTGATTGGCCAACACGTTTCAAGATAATCAAAGGAATATCTAGAGGACTTCTTTATCTCCACCAGGATTCAAGGTTGACAGTAATTCACAGAGATCTTAAATCGAGCAACATACTGTTGGATGTTGATATGAGCCCAAAGATATCAGATTTTGGTATGGCAAGAATCTTTGGTGGAAACCAACATCAAGCAAATACTAACCGAGTTGTCGGGACATAGTGAGTAATCATTGCAATGACTTATAATGTGAAACTTAATTTCTTTCTCTGTAGTTACTTAAGTTGCTTATACTTCTTTTGAGCAGTGGTTACATGTCCCCTGAATATGCAATGGATGGTGTGTTTTCTGTCAAGTCAGATACATACAGCTTTGGTGTCATAGTCATGGAGATTATAAGTGGTTTGAAAATCAGTTTAATTAACTGTAAGGGCTTCCCTAACCTGCTAGCTTATGTAAGTGTGCGGTATTTATACTTTTAACTTTTTTCGCAACGCAAACAAAAGCTTAGTAATTTCTTGAGGTTTGATTTTATTTGGATCAGGCATGGAGCTTGTGGATAGATGACAAAGCCATGGATCTCGTGGACTCAACCCTGGCTAAGAGTTGTTCCCACAGTGAAGCTTTGCGGTGTATCCAAATAGCACTACTATGTGTGCAGGATAATCCAAATAGTAGGCCACTTATGTCATCGCTGGTCACCATGCTTGAGAACGAAACTACACCAATTCCAGTCCTAAAACAACCTATGTATTTCTCATACTGGGGAAGGGGAACCCAAGGAACCGAAGAAAATACTAGCAGCTCCATGAATAACATGAGCCTTACAATGGTGTTAGAGGGACGATAGATGGTTAATTAGGTTATGGATGCTTTTTGCATATCAGTTTTTAAAAATACATTTTTATGATACATTGATACATTAGTATTTTCTTCTTTCCAAATTATAAGACGTTTGACTTGTTTTAATCTCAAGTTTGGCCATTCGCCCTATTCAAAGAATAATATGGATAGTACTGGTTTTGATTTATCTTGTAATATGATGGTATTTTAATTTAATTCACATGCTTGTTTTGTTGCTGGATGGATCATTGATGTACACTCATGTCAATCAAAGGCAAAGTGGACAATCCACATTGATAGAAACACTATTCTAGAGTTGAGAGTACAATTGTAGTCAAACACCCTCTGCTTTGCGGAGAGCTCCAACTCCACTAGAGCCTGCTCCACCTAGATTTCTAGAGTAGAGTTGCTCTGTCTGAAGTTGGAACCATGTCAAACATACCCTAAAACAAGGGTATGCCTCCTAAATTTGGTAAGAGTTTTGCATCGAAAAGCCCTCCCTAAACATCACTGGCTCGTCGGCAGTGGCGGTGCCGACTGCCGGGCACGCATGCATGCAAGGCTCCACGCGCGTGTGCACGATATAAGATTCGTGCCAACCAGCGGCAGACGGCTCCTTCCGTACACATATTGGACTTTGGGATCATCCAAGAAAGAAACCACCTACTATTCTTACATCCCAGAGCACGTTTGCTGACTCCAGAAATACGAAATCTACCTGTGGGGCCAGGGTGTGAGAGCGACGACGGCGAAGTCGTCGGAGACAATTGCTGTCACCACAACCCTGCGGCTTGTCTGGTCATCGTTTCCTTCATCTGTTTAGTCTGTGAATTATTGCAGCCTTTGCCACATCTTAGCTACGCTTGTCCCACATATCAAAATGATATATGAAAACAACTGCACCATTCGTTTTGATGGACAGAAAAACAGAAAGTAAAGGTCCAATCATTAGTGTCCAACCATTCTTCACTACAAGATAAATTTTCTTCACACTGCTTCATCGGCCAGAGAACAAGAAAAGCCCTGACATGATGTATATTCCCATCTTCAACCTCATATTCTTGAGTTCACTCTGTCAATCCGATGACCAGTTGACACATATAAAGCCACTCTTTCCCAAAGACACTCTCATCTCCGCAGGCGGAGACTTTGCTCTGGCTTCTTTTCTCCTACCAATTCAAGCAACAAGTTATAAAAATGGAATTTGGTACAACAATGTCCCAGAGCGCACGGTGGTAAACACGAAATCTACCTGTTGCGTAGGGTGTGAGAGTGACTACGACGAAGTCACCGGAGACCATTGCTGTCACCACTATACTGCTCCTTGTCTGGTCTGCTCACCGGTGCTTGGTTAGTCAAGGTTATTGCAAACTTTGCCATCATCCCCCCTACTCTTGTCCCACCTATCAGTGTGATATATGAAAACCACTCCACGCTTGGATTTGATGGACAGAAAAACAGCAAGTACAGGTCCAGTCATTACTGTCCAACCATTCTTCATCTGCAGTTCTGCACTGACACTACATGATAAATTTTCTTCACACTGCTTCATAGGCCAGAGGACAAGAAAAGCTCTAATAGATACGATGTATATTCCCATCTTCATCCTCATATTCTTGAGTTCACTCTGCCAATCTGATGATCAGCTGACACATACAAAGCCACTCTTTCCCAAAGACAGTCTCATCTCTGCAGGTGGAGACTTTGCTCTTGGCTTCTTTTTCTCCTACCAATTCAAGCAACAAGTTATACATTGGAATTTGGTACAATAATGTCCCAAAGCGCACAGTGGTATGGGTCGCCAACCGTGACAATCCAATCACTACTCCTACATCAGCGAAGCTCGCCATCTCAAACAATTCAGGACTGGTGCTGTCTGACTCCCAAGGGAACATCTTTTGGATGGCAACAAGCAACACAAGCGGAGGTGCTGGAGCTTTTGCAGTATTACTCGGCTCAGGAAACTTTGTCCTTCGATCGCCGAAGGGCACGGACATATGGCAAAGCTTTGATCACCCGACTGATACAGTTCTTCCAACCATGAGGCTTATGCTAAGCTACAAGTCACAACCGGCAACACGCCTCTTTGCTTGGAAGGGCCCTGACGATCCATCAACCGGGGACATCTCTGTCAGCATGGATCCAGCCTCCCCAAACCTTCAGCTGTTCATTTGGAATGGGACTTTACCATACTACCGTTCTACTGTTGTTAATGATGTCCTAGTATCCCGCGGCACATACCAGAGCAACAGTACCTCAGCCACATACCAAGTGATGATAGTTGACACAGGGGATGAGTTGTACTATACGTTCACAGTCTTATCCGGTTCACCCTATGTGCACATATTACTTCATCACACAGGCAAGACGAGGCTCCTGATCTGGAAAAATAGCACATCATCCTGGGTAGTCATCTCTGAAGCCCCCAGTGCTTGTGATCTCTATTCGTCTTGTGGCCCATTCGGCTATTGTGATCACACGAAGGCAATGCCGACATGCCAGTGCCCTGATGGTTTTGAGCTGGTCGATGGTCTCAACTTATCTAGAGGATGCCAGAGAAAGGAAGAGCTGAAATGCGGAACAGAGAACTATTTCATGACCATGCCTGATATGAAGATTCCTGACAAGTTCTTGCACATTAGGAATAGAACCTTCGACCAGTGTGCAGCCGAGTGCGCCAGAAACTGCTCCTGTATGGCATATGCCTATGCCGACCTAAGCACTTCAGGCATTATGGGAGATGCATCGAGGTGTTTGATTTGGACTCACGATCTCGTTGACATGGAGAAGATCAGTCTTTTAGAGAACTTGTACATCCGTCTTGGTAAATCTCCTGGTATGCTTGTTCCTTCTTTCCCTGGAGTAATATTTGTGCACAATGCCGCACCATCACCCCTCTAAGGCATATCTGTAAGATACTAGTAAGATAAAGATTTCTCAAAAAACAACTAAGGATTTAGTTCAATTTGTGCAAGCACTAATGAACTTTAAAACTTCACTAGATTTGGCATTAAATAAACCATGACAGCATACCATATCTCTTTATACTGTTTTTGACACCACTGAAGCAGCCAAAAAAAGAAGGGAAAAATTATCAACCACCAGTTTCATTTTTCATGTAGGCAGCAGAAAAATATGCAAAACCTCACTAAACGTCATGATATCTAAAGCTGAATCAGTAATACCCACAAGTAACTGTTCAAGTGGTAATTATGTTGTTGAATACTCACAGTTCTGTAATGAAACTCCTGTTGGGAAGCCTAAGTTTAATAAAATGTATTTGTAATGCTGTTTTCCTCTCAATGAAAAATGTGCATAGCTCATCTGCAAAAAAGACATTCACAGGTCCATATTTTAGCGGTAAAGTATTAGCAGATCAATCAGGTGAACCCTGTGCATAGTAAACTCACACAATTGCAAGGAATGTTTGATGAAATAAATTCTAACAGGATACATTTCTATGAACAGATCAGAAGAAGAGCAATTTTCTGAAAACTTTACTCCCAACTATGGCATGTCTGCTGCTACTTACAATCAGCTCTTGGTGGTTGGACATGTAAAAGCAGAGGTAAAGAGGAAATGAGCCCTTGTTCTAAAAAAAAAATGCAGTGTTATATGTAAATGTTCAAGGAAAATAAAGTGATCCATTGATGTAGCAGCCAAATGGTACAAGAAGAAAATCCAGAAGAGAATGATGCTAGAATACTTAAGTTCTACGGATGAAGCTGGGGATATAATACAGAGTTCCCATTTATTAGCTTTGAAAACATTGTCACAGCAACAGACAATTTTTCTGACTGCAATATGGTTGGGAAAGGAGGTTTTGGCAAAGTATACAAGGTACTAGTAAAAAGTTTCACCTTGAAATTTTACTCAAAAAATAAAATACTGGTTTCTGAATGAAGAAATCATCTAGGGAGTGTTGGAAGGAACCAAGGAAGTAGCCATCAAGAGACTGAGCAAGGGTTCGGGGCAAGGTGCCAAAGAGTTCAGGAATGAACTGGTCTTGATTGCAAAGTTGCAGCACAAGAACCTAGTTAAGCTTCTTGGTTGCTGTGTTCATGAAGATGAGAAGCTGTTAGTTTATGAGTACATGCCAAATAAAAGCTTGGATTACTTCCTCTTTGGTACAATGAGTTTCAAATTTTAATACAGTTAATAAAATCAACAAATATATATGCACATGGGCCTTCTGATATGCCTTGTTTCATATTATTCTTATTAGACTCTGCAAGAAAATCAATGCTTCAGTGGAAAACAAGGTTCAAGATAATCCATGGGGTAGCTAGAGGAATTATGTATCTTCATCATGATTCGAGATTAACAATAATCCATAGAGACCTCAAAGCTAGCAACATCTTGCTAGATAAGGACATGAGCTCAAAGATATCAGATTTTCGGCATGGCTAGAATATTCAGTGCCGACCAGCTCCAAGCAAATACTAACCGAGTTGTAGGGACATAGTAAGTACCTCCGGCATTGCCAGCTCTTCATATATACTAATTCAGTTTACAGTTTCAAAAAATATTCAAACCTTTTTGGTGAAATCATTTGCACAGTGGTTACATGTCTCCTGAATATGCAATGGAAGGTGCCTTTTCAGCCAAGTCTGACATCTACAGTTTTGGTGTTTTAGTGCTGGAGATTGTAAGTGGTTTAAAGATCAGCTCACCACACCTTATCATGGATTTTCCTAACCTTAGAGCATATGTAAGTACCGGGAGATTCTCATAATTCTGAGCTACCTACATGAAAAAAATGATCCCAGTATGAGATTGTGTCATGTTTCAGGCATGGAATATGTGGAGAGAAGGGAAAATAGAAGATTTAGTGGATTCATCAGTCATGGAGAATTGCTCCCTTGACGGTTTCTCGATGTATCCATATAGGCCTCTTGTGTGTTCAAGATGATCCGAGTTGCAGGCCACTCATGTCGGCGGTTGTGTCCATGCTGGAGAACAAAACGACACCACTTCCAACTCCGAATCAACCTACATATTTTGCACTTAGGGACTCCTACCGACCAGGAAAGGTAGTTGAAAAGGAATTGTCC
Source organism: Hyparrhenia diplandra (assembly GCA_015847255.1). Lineage (NCBI taxonomy): Eukaryota > Viridiplantae > Streptophyta > Magnoliopsida > Poales > Poaceae > Hyparrhenia > Hyparrhenia diplandra. Next base: position 98,822 of record JADLZK010002838.1, read on the forward strand.
ATAAATGATATGAGTCTCACTATGCTAGAGGGCCGTTAGATGTCTGGTTTTCATAACTGATTGGGAGAGAAAAAAGTGACAAACCCCACCGGAATATTTATTGCAAAACTCAAACTAAATGTTCAGTCGATGTGAAGGTTATGTGAATGTCGGTAATTTGCATTTTTGCAATAGTGTAATAAGTCTGCCTAATAACTCTATAAAGAAAGGTGAGTTTCTTCTCTGATCTCACGTGGTTTACTGTTTATGTGCTTGTTAGGAGTTCAGTTATAGACACAGTTATTATACAGATTATATTTCATTCCAGACGATGCATTGCAATTTGTAATTCCCAATGAGATTACCCTTACCTTCAGGTGCTCGGTGATTACAAAGAAAAATATTCGATTGCTTCAGTGCAATTCTTAAAATCAGCACTAGAATTCTTTACCCTAACATATGGGTTGCTGTAAGCCGCAACATATTTTTGAACAAGACAAGTTAACTTGCATATATTATCAAAGTTGTTTATCGCTTATTCACTACAGACAAAAAGAAATAAACACCCGAACTCCCGAAGTTGAGGCTAAAACTGCTGTAGCAGGTGCAGAGTTGTTCAAAGCATTAGCGAACCCAACAATCTACCAACGTGGAGACCGGCCACCTGAATGTCAATGGATATATATACTTCAAGCAAAGCAAGAGTACCAGTACCTCGCCTCGTGACAGCAACCTCCGCGACCTCCGCTACCCTGGGGCGGAATCTCTCACGGACAGATCGGCGGCAAGCAGGGTCCGTCAGGTGGTACCACCATCGGAAGAATGGGTGCCTCTTCCCTTTGCCCCATCTTTCACCGAGCTGGCAGCCTGGCTCCAACTTGCTCGCAGTCGCTGCCTCCGCCGCCGCTTCGCTGGTTCACCCTCACGGCCCCACCGCCTACGCCGACCACCGCGGCTTCAACGGGCCTCCTTGGCAGCCGCAGACTCCGAAGTCCGAATAGAGGCGCCGAATACTCGAGCGGCCCACCAAATGGTTGGTGTTGGTTGGGCCCTCGAGGCTTAAGATGGATGGGATTGAGTCACGCCCGTAGCCACCTGTCCGCACGGACTCAGGAAAAAAAAAAAGTTAAATCGTCCGCTCGAATTCTCCGCTCCTTATTATACAGGGACCCGGAAAATGTTACCCGCCGACCGTCGGCTAGGGATGCACGCGCCAACCACCCCTTAGGTGGGCCAGCCCACACGGCCCAACACAGCCCATGCGTGCAGCGGCGGTCGCCAGTGAAGTTAGGGGCGTCATCGCCGGCGGTTAGGGTTGTCGTCGCCCGGCGGTTAGGGTTCCGGCGGTGGGGGTTAGAGTCCTATTTGCTTCCACGGCTATAGAATCCGGCCGGGTAGTGGTGGCGGTCGTCGACACGACGATTTTTGCTGTGCGGTTCGGCCAACGGTGAGTGAGGCGGCGGGCGTCGCCGCCCTAGCGGGCTAGGGCTGGACATCTGGTTGGGTATGGGTAGGAGGCGTGGGCGAGCAGCGGTGAAACTATTTGTGTTATTATGTTCGTCTTTTTTTTTTGTTGCTTACACCCCACTCAGTAGCCTGCTTAGTATATGAGTTAAAGTTAGCAGACGTATGCAACTGGCTTACAGCCGGCTGCTGGTGAAACTATTATCCTTGCTCTTCAAAGCTACAACAAGGACAATAATCTAGAAAAAGTCAACAACTTGACAACTACAACCTGCAGCGGTGCTAAGCCGCCGCTAAACTAGACTTTAGTCTTTGTCTTTGGATGTCGAATGAAGCGCTAAACTATTGTAAAAAAAAAAAAAAAAAAGAGCTAAACATGATTGGCAAGTACAATTTATTAGAAAAAAATAGTTTGCATGATGTCATATTTGATGACGATCAGACTACTCTTTAATCTCCGCAAGTTGGAACTGAAGAATCGGCAAGTCCACTCAAATTTCGTAGATCCAAGATCAACCTCCTGTGGAACGGTCAAAGTATTTACAACTTTATTAGGCCTCCAACTAAACACATGTATGCAGCTCTCCATTGCACTACATGTGACTGCCTTAATGCCAAACATGGTCCAACGTTATAACAGCTCCCCATCGCTGATGTGATTTCTCTTGTGAAAGAACAAAGATACATCGCCATATGGATGCTCTTAATCTCCTCACCATGGTATTTGCCATGCTACTACTCCTTTTCCTCAGAGCCTCCGACGCCGGCATTTCGTCGGACACGCTAAACGAAGGGGGCAACATCACCGATGGCGAGACGCTGCTCTCCGCCAATGGTTCATTCACCCTGGGTTTCTTCTCGCCGTCCACCACGGTGCCAACCAAGAGATACCTCGGGATCTGGTTCACTGCGGCTGGTAGTACGGATGCTGTCTTGTGGGTGGCCAACCGTGACACCCGCTAAACAGCACCTCCGGCGTCCTGGTGATGAGTAGCCGGGCGGGCCTTCGCCTTCTCGACGGCTCTGGCCAGACCGTCTGGTCCTCAAACACGACGGGCGCCTCTACCTCTTCGGTGGTGCAGCTGCTTGAGTCCGGCAACCTTGTCGTGCGCGAGCAGAGCAGCAGCAGCAACGCCAGCCTGTGGCAGTCATTCGACCACCCGTCGAACACCTTGCTCCCTGGCATGAGGTTCGGCAGGAACCTAAAGACCGGCCAGGACTGGTCCCTCACGTCGCGGCGGGCGAAGGATGACCCGGCGACGGGGGACTACCGTCGGGTCATGGACACAAGGGGCCTGCCGGACATATTCTCGTGGCAAGGCAGCACCAAGAATTACCGCGCCGGCCCGTGGAACGGTCGCTGGTTCAGCGGCATCACCGAGATAGTGTCCTACTCTGGGATGTTCTCCGTGCAGTTTTTTGTCCGCCCCGACGAGATCTTCTACGTCCTCACCGCCATGCCCGGTGCGCCCTTCTCCCGTCTAGTACTGAACGGCGACGGATCGATACAGCGTCTGGCGTGGGATCCGGCCAACCGGATCTGGAACGTCTGGCTGCGATCACCAAGGGACCAGTGCGACAACTACGCCGAGTGTGGCCCGTTCGGCCTGTGCAACTCGGCCACCGCGTCCACGCAGTTCTGCAGCTGCATAGACGGGTTCAGCCCGGCATCGCCGTCACAATGGTCCCTGAGGGATACCTCTGGTGGTTGTCGTCGGCACACGCCGTTGGACTGCAGCAACGGGACGACGACCGATGGGTTCATGTTGTTGGGAGGAGTGAAGCTCCCCCGACACGCACAACGCGACGGTGGACATGAGCGCGACGCTGGAGCAGTGCAGGGGCGCGGTGCCTCGCCAACTGCTCCTGCCTGGCGTACGCCGCTGCTGACATCCGAGGCGGAGGCGGTGGCAGTGGCTGCGTCATGTGGACGGATGACATCGTGGACGTTCGTTATGTAGACAGAGGGCAGGATCTCTACGTGAGGTTAGCAAAGTCTGAATTAGGTAAGCAGAAAACTTCACCAATCACTAGTAAAACTGCTACTACAATCCTAGTCCAGAACTACAGATTCTCAAGCAAATTCATCATCTCATCAGCTACAAGCAAGAAGAGGGGCGTTGTCAAAATCTTGGTTCCAGTTTTTTGGTATCTGTGGTTGCCCTCACAGCCGCTAGCATGTATCTTGTGTGGAAATGCAAGCTTCGAGGTAGAACAATTCAGGCACAATGGTTTGCTACTAGTGTAAGGTTTAATACTAACAATTGGAATTGTTTTGTCCTGTCAGCCAAACGGCGCAACAAGGATAATTTGAAGAACGTGATCCTAGGTTACTCGACTGCGCCAAATGAACTTGGTCATGAAAATGTTGATCTTCCATTTGTCAGCTTTGGAGACATTGCAGCTGCAACAAACAATTTTGCTGAGGACAATATGCTCGGGCAAGGTGGTTTTGGGAAGGTTTACAAGGTTAGGGAAGTATCTATTAAACTCTGGAAATGTGATAATTATAGCACAACTTGTTCCATTTATTAGGAAATGGTGAAACATTGCAGGGTACGCTTGGACTGAACGTAGAAGTTGCAATCAAGAGGCTCGGTCAGGGTTCGGGACAAGGTATAGAGGAATTCAGAAATGAAGTTGTTTTGATTGCAAAATTGCAGCACAGAAATCTCGTTAGACTTCTTGGATGTTGCATCCAGGGAGATGAGAAGTTGCTGATCTATGAATATTTACCAAACAAAAGCTTGGACTCTATTATATTTGGTATGTATGAACTTATGTTTTCTGCCCTTTTCATACTTTCTGGGCAAAAAAAAACATGAGATTTGGTTACTATTTGAACTGCTTACTTACAACACCATTATTTTAGATGATGCAAGTAAATATCTCCTTGATTGGCCGGGCACGTTTCAAGATAATCAAAGGAATATCTAGAGGACTTCTTTATCTGCACCGGGATTCAAGGTTGACAGTAATTCACAGAGATCTTAAAACGAGCAACATACTGTTGGATGTGGATATGAGCCCTAAGATATCAGATTTTGGAATGGCAAGAATCTTTGGTGGAAACCAACATCAAGCAAATACTAATCGAGTTGTCGGGACATAGTGAGTAATCATTGCAATGACTTATAATGTGAAACTTAATTTCTTTCTCTGTAGTTACTTAAGTTGCTTATACTTCTTTTTTGAGCAGTGGTTACATGTCCCCTGAATATGCAATGGATGGCGTGTTTTTCGTCAAGTCGGATACATACAGCTTTTGGCGTCATAGTCATGGAGATTATAAGTGGCTTGAAGATCAGTTTAATTAACTTCAAGGGCTTCCCTAACCTGCTAGCTTATGTAAGTGTGCGGCGTTTGTACTTATAACTATTTTCACAATGCAAACAAAATCTTAGTAATTTCACCGAGATTTGATTTAATTGGTTCAGGCATGGAGCTTGTGGATAGATGACAAAGCCATGGATCTCTTGGACTCAACCCCCGATTAAGAGTTGTTCCCCCACAGTGAAGTTTTTACGTTGTATCCAGATAGCACTATTATGTGTTCAAGATAATCCAAATAGTAGGCCACTTATGTCATCGCTAGTCACCATGCTTGAGAACGAAACTACACCAATTCCAGTCCCAAAACAACCGATGTATTTCTCATACCGGGGAAGCGGAACCCAAGGAACCGAAGATAATACTAGCAGCTCCATAAACAACATGAGCCTTACAATGGTGTTAGAGGGACGGTAGATGGTTAATTAGGTTATGAATGCTTTTTGTATGTCAGTTTTAAAAATACATTTTAATGATTCATTGATACATTAGTGCTTCCTCCGTTCGAAATTATAATACGTTGGACTTGTTTTGGATCTCAAGTTTGACCACTCGTCTTATTCAAAGAATAATGTGAATGGTACTCGTTCTGAATTATCTTGTAATATGATGGTATTTTAATTTAATTCACATGCTTGTTTTGTTGTGGATGTATCATTGAAGTACACTAATGTCAATCAAGGGCAAAGTGGGCTGAATTGTTCTACCTCTAAGCTTAAACGTGCCAGCTAGCCAAACACCAAAAGCTAACTCTACTCAGAGGTTGCTCCACTTGGAATTCTAGAATGGAGTTACTTGAAGTTGGAGTCATGCAAACATACCCTAAAACTGTGATAGGACTTGGATCATCCAAGAAAACAAGCCACCTTTTCTTAGAGCCACCTTTTAGGGACTACTACCAACCTGGAAAGATAGTTGACAACAAGCAATTGTCCGTGAATGATGTGAGTCTCACTATGCTAGTGGGCTCTTAGATGTTTGATTCTGTTTGGTTGTTATCGGATTCACCTTAGTCTACATGTTTTGGGGTCCCCAACACTTGAATCCGACAAAAGGGACCCCGACAAAATCCAAACAAGGCTTGATATGGTGGTAAAGCCTGGCATAATATTTATTTTGTAAAATTAAAACTAAACTCTTTAGTGCATGCATAGTTTTTTTTTTAATGTTAGTAATATGCATTCTGCAACCTTGTAATAAGTCTGGGCAACATTTGAATTTTTTTTTCCGAAAGCGGGCACTTGCCCGTGCTGCATTAAGAGAACTGGGAAAGTTAAATTACATCCTAGATGCCTTCCATAGCGAGCTGGGGGGGGAGGGCAAAATAGGCGAACTTGACACAAGGCACCGGCTAAACGGTGGAGCTTAGAGTGGTGTGCTAAGAAGGAAGACATTTGAATTTCTTATCTTTTTATGCGGTTGTACCGTTTGAGTGCTTATAAAGTGGATCTGATTTGACTTGACAGATATGATTAAATTGTGAATGAATTTGTAGGATTTTTATACCGATTTGTTCGCAACGGAAATTGGTAGGACGACCCAGGGTTTATATGGATATCAGTGTGTATGGTTTTGCAGCTAATCAGGAATTTCATCCCCGTAACTAAAGCGTGGGCCACCCTATTACAGGCTGCTAAAGCGTGAGCCACCCTATTACAGACACGTTTGCACACACTGATAGTACAGGATCTAAGTTCTGCGCTAATCAGAATTTCACCTCCGTAACTAATCCCCCAACGGTGGAAATAATTTTGTAGTTATCGCCTAGAAGGGCATCCCTCACGAGTGTGGTGTCAGTCTCCACGATGATTTCCTGCACTTCCATTCTGACCGCCCTGCTGAAGTCCTCCATAGACAGCTAGGAGTTCTGCGTGCAAAGCATTGAGCAAAAAGTCTGCTCGGCCCGTGCCCGCTCTGATGACAGTTCCCTTTTTAATCTCTGATCACGAAACTCCATCCACCATCTTTCGTAATTGGGTCGAAAGCTCCATCCGAGTTCAGTTTCAGTTCGCCAGGCCAACCCCCGGTTTCGCCCATCGCACACTCTGACGATTATCCGGCAATAGCCGATCTGCTGCTGGTTTCAGACAACTTTCAGCATAGCTAAATTGTAATGATAGCTATCTCAACAGCAGTCCGGGCGATGACTACAGGCCCGGCCAGCGCGCGTTGGCCCAGAAGCGCCTGCAACCCATCCCTTCTCTGCTGAAGCCCAACAGGCCTTGGCCCACTCCCTTCCCTTCCTCTCCACGCGCAAGCCCAACAAGGCCACAAGACGACCAGGCTGGCCGGCCCGATAGCGCGGCCTAGTAAACCGTAGTGGAGCGCCAGGTCTCCTATTTGCCTTTCCCTCAAAAAAGGAGGGAAAAAAAAACTTTTTGCATTTTTCTCAAAAAAAAAGAAGAAAATTCCATCTTTGCCTCTGCCAAACTGACCCTGCACTGCTGCTAGGAGGCCGCATCCATCTTGGTCGTGACGTGGTTTTTCTCGAATACCCAAAAGGTTTGGGCATCATTGTATTTAAGAGAGAAAAATTTACACATCCGCTCGCGCGCTCCCGTGAGTTAGAGTATTACATTAAGCACCACTCCCCAACATTTCCTCCTAAACGGATTACTCACGGTTGGACAACCTCGGGTTGCGCCACGACCGCTCGGATCCGCGGATCGGTGGTGGCGCCATGGCGCTGGCGCCGCGACGCCCGGGGCCCGCCAAGGGCGGCGCGAGGTCGGGGAAGAGCTCCCGCGACTACCGCATCCGCGCCGGGCGGGTCGCCGCCGAACATGGCGTCGTACTCCGCCTTGCCTCCGCCGCCGTCTTCCCATGAAGCCGCCGGCCGGGCCGCGAAGATGAGGGCTTCCTCGCTGGCGACCGGATAGCCCGCGAGCGGTCGCGCCGCTATCCTCGCGCTCCCCCGGGGAGCCCCGACGATTGGTCATAGACCTTGGTCCGCAATGTACGCTGCCGCAGCCAGGGTGTGCGCCTTCTTGAGCACCCGGGCCTGGCGAACCCCTCGACGCTGGCCCCGCTGAGCGCCGTGATCGTTGCCGCTATCGCGACGGCGCGGTTCCGGTCCATCCCGACGCCCTGTGTGTTGTGTACGGGAAGCTCCGGCGGGCGGCGAGCAACATCCGCCGCCGCCGCCCTTCCGTGGAGGCGGTCGCGACCAGCAGAGCGGATCTCGACCACAAGCCCAGGCGGCGCGACCTCTCTCCTCGCGCCCGGCAGCCCCGACGGTGACAGCTGTGTGGTCGGCATCCGTCAACCTCCCATCCATCTTGGTCGTGACGTGGTAGAGTCGGAAATCACAATCACCGAAGGAAATGCCCTCTGTAATCCCGAGTTCCACGGATTAAACCACATGGACTCGCATCATCATGCATGTGAAAGTGTGGTCGAATTGGTGTGCAGCGACAAGTTTTCCGCTTAGGATGACTAGCTAAGCCAACAGGTGGCATGAATCTAGCGGCGAGAGGCGCGGTAATTTTCGTTTATAGGCCCACATGTCATCTTCTATGCGTACATTTTTTTTTTTCTTATTACGGCCTTATCTTTTCAGTTTTCAAGGACTCGCGGTGCGCCGCCACCCGCTCGGTAAAACTGCCGTTTCGTCGCCCCTCCCGACGCAGCGCCGCCTGCGCCGCCCGCCGCCCGCCCAGGTTGCGCCTCCCCTCATCAGGTCGCGCTGCTTGTGAGCCGCTTCCCAGGAGCTCGCTCGGTCGCCACGAGATCCATTGCCATGAGCTCACGGCTGCCGCGCATTCCACATCGTCCCGCATCGCTGGGAGGGGCTCCGGTCAAGCCGTCGTAATCTCCACGCCGCCGGCTATCGAGGTGCGTTCCATCCGCTCTCCCTGGTCTCTGCGCCTTCATCCGCTTCGCTCGTGGACACAGACGAACGAGGGACGCCGCCAACTCTTCCCCTCGATTGTAGGGTACGGCTCCCATCCCGACCCTCCTCGCCCCGGAACCTTCCCCTCGATGGGCTCGCCCTATCCCGTCCTTTCATTTTCCCGGCAATGCTAAGCTGTGCAGACGTTGCTTGGCCCTGCAACCCTGCCACGGGAACAGATCAATTCAGGCCTATGCCTACTCAGCGATTATTCAGCTAGCGTGGCCGTGCAGGCGACGATGACGTGACCGACGAAATCGCCGGAGACCGCGAGGTGCGCATGCGCGGCCACCGCTACGCCGGAAAACGGCGTGTGATGAATCAAACCCGATGGACTGCACTATCAGTACGTGTCAGCTAGTCCATACTGCTTTAGTCTACTCCTCGCTTCGCTATCACTAGAAAAACTGGCTGGAATTACTGCTGGCATATGTCCATTTACTCCATTATCACAGCTCTTCCATGTGATGAGAGCTGCGTTCCGATTTCAACATTTCACAATCCACTCGCACGAGTTGCCTTTTCAATCCAGCACAACTGTTCTATTCTTCGCTTTCAGTTTCTTCTACAATGGCTGCAGACAAAGACGAGAAACATGGGGAAGAAGGGCCTAATAATCGCTGAGGTGAAAATTAAACAAGTTACTCAGCACACACGGATAGTGGACACGAGTGTATCCAAACAGAACTGCCCGCCAATATATTAAGATAGAATGAAACGGCGTGGGTCAGTGTTTTAACACATACACGGCCTTTTAGGATCTCAAACCATATCATTAACCCAAAAACTCCCCTAGAGCTCTAGCTCCAGCCATCACCCAGAGGACTGCTTGCTCAGCAATCACCCATTAACTGGACAGATTAATTTGTGAACGAAATAGGAGTTTTATAATTTGTTTCTTCCTCCATCCCAAATTGTAAAGTCATTCCAAGAATCTTGGAGAGTCAAAGAATTTCAAGTTTTACCAAAATCATGGGAACTTTCAAGATAAGAAGCCACCTTTTCTGACTGTCGAAATCGTCGCAGAACATTTCGCTGCTGCTTGGCAGTTGGCTGTGCTCTGCCTGTCAGTATAATCGTCTGTTAGTGTGAATTATTGCAGACTTTGTCATCGTCCTACTCTTGCCCCATTCCACATCATCAAAGTGATGAAAGATGAATTTCGATTTGATGGATTGAAAAATCAATCCACTCATTACTTCGAAATTTCCTTTTCGAAAAAAAAAATCTAAAGTTCCATACGTCCAGTCCAAGTGGTCTTCATCTTCATCTACACACACGGTATTTTCTTCACACTGTTCTATTCTTTGCTCTCAGTCCAAGTTTCACAATCCACTCGCACGAGACGCCTTTTCCATCCAGCACAACTGTTCTATTCTTCGCTCTCAGTTTCTTCTACAGAGGCTACAGACTGAGACGAGGAACATGGGGAAGAAGGGCCTAATAATGGAAATGGTACACCTTTACGTTTTCATCATCATCCTACTCTTGAGTTCATCCTGCCAATCGTATGATAAGCTCACACAAGCAAACCCACTCTCCCTGAGACATGCTCGTCTCAAGGACGGTGTCTTTGCTCTTGGCTTCTTCTCCCCGACAAACACCGAGAGCTTGTACATCGGAATCTGGTACCACAACATCCCTGATCGTACCCTTGTGTGGGTTGCCAACCGTGACAGCCCAATCACCAACACCACTGCTTCAGCGGCCAAGCTCGCCATCACCAACAACCAAGAGCCTGGGCTGTCCGACTCTACTACAGGCCGCCCTTTCGTGGGACGACGGACACCGGAGGCGCTGGAGTTATCAGCGGTGTTAAACAGCTCACAGAAACTTTTGTCCTCCAATCGGCGAATCCGGCACCCCCATGTGGCAAAGCTTCGACCACCCAACCGACACAATCCTTCCAACGATGAGGGTTTTGTTCAGCTACCAGGGACATGTGGTGACGCTACCGTTTGCTTCCAAGGGCCCTGCTGACCCGTCCATCGGGACTTCTCCCTTAGCATGGATCCCAGCTCAAACCTCCAGATCTTTGTTTGAATGGGACCAGCGCGCTTACTACCGCAGATCAATTCCTTTCATCGACGAAGCTCCGCTCGTGGCAAGATGGGGCAGCTACGGTACCTCTCGTCATCGTGTCCATGTTAAGGGTAATCTGGAGAGCGGGCTCTACTTCATGTACACGCCTCCCGGCGACTCACCGCATACATGCGTCTTTTCGCTTGACCACCGAGGGCAAGATGAGGCTTCGACTGAACAACAACACCGGGCGTGGACAGCCTTGGGTTATGGGGCCCATCTCTCGGTTTAGACCTCTATGGGTGTGCGGCGCCGTTTGGCTACTTTGGATGGCGACACCGAGGTTGTGCGAATTGCCGCTGCCTCGATGGGTTCGAGCCCATCGACAGCCATGACGCTCCGTGAGGATGCCTGAGAAATGTGGCACCGCCGAAAAGTGTGAAAAAGAGGATAGCTTTGTGCCTTTGTCTGGGATGAAGGTTCCCGATAGGTTCTTTCACGCAGAGAACACAAGCTTCGACCGGTGCGCGGGTCGAAAGTGCAGCATGAACTGCTCTTGCACGGCATTTGCTTATGTCAACATGAGTGCTGCCGGTGCTTTGGCCGACACCGCCGAGGTGCCCGGGTATGGACTGGGGATCTCGCCGACACGAAAAGTTCCCAGCTTTGGTCAGGACTTGTACGTTTGGCTTGCCGTGATCTCATGGTAAGCAATGCACTTCGCCCACTCTAATATCCATGAAATCCATTGGGAATATTGATGCCATTTTTTTCTAAGGGTTATTGATGCCTTTCACAGCTGCAAAATTCAAACATGAGCATATTTCCTGCAGCCTCAGCTTTTTCCCAATATGATATTCCGGTAGGGGCTTATTTGGCTGCACACCAATCCACAATACTGCATCATATATGTGGAGTTGTGTGTTGCTAAAGAAGCTTTCATTGTCTATCAATGCTCACTAGTGTCGAGGAAGGGAGGGATCATTTTTACTTGAACCGGGGCTTGTTTGGGTATGCAGTTATTTGAATCAATTACAATGGATCGACATCATTATAGTTATTCCCCCCACCTCTGTTTGGAAGCAATATGTCTAATCTAACCCATCTGAACCAACAATTGATGCAGGGCGATGCCTATTACTCCAATATCCATGAAATCCATTGGCTTTTTTTCAAGGACTATTGATGCCTTTTCACGCGGTGCAAAATTCAAACATGAGCAATTTGCATCTCGTAGATGGGGTTATACATGAGTATATGTACTGCAGCCTTAGCTTTTCACAATATCATATTCCCATAAGGCCTTATTTGGCTGCACACCAATCCAATACGAGATCATATATGTGGAGTGGTGTGCTACCAAAGAAGGGCATTACTCATCAATGCTCACTAGTGTGAGAGGAAGGAGGAGGGTTGTTTTTACTGAACCCTATCTTGTTAGGGTACCCATCTCTAGATGAGTTATCACCCCCGTCCCTCAATTTGAAAGCAATATGTGTAATCCTAACCCATATGAACCAACAATTGATGTGAGGATGCCTATACTCCAATCTCCAAATGAAATTGTAAATTTACATGACATAGTAGTTCGAGGCTTAGGTTATTGATAGATTTGTGGGAGTTCACGAATCACAAATGCGTATATTACTAATGCCATAAATTCTCGATGGCATATATATATGCTTATGTTTGCGGTTCAAAACAAGAACAATTTGGCGAAGATTTTTGCTCGGTTCGGCATTTGTGCCGCTAATCGCATTCCACGCAGCCTTGCCTTGACATACAAATCTGAGAGGTAAAAGGAGATAGTGTCTTGCAAAGGCAGCAGGTTGTTGTGTAAATGTTGGCGAGTGAGAACTCATTGTCATTTCTCCTAGCAGAACACGGCGAAAAAGAAGAAAGCCCGAAGAGGCAGATGCTAGGAATATTTTAGGTCTACTGGGACCTAAGTGGGGACAAGAATCTAGAGTTTCCATTTATTGACTTTGAAGACATTCTTTGTGGCAGCGGACAATTTCTCGACACCAATATGCTTGGAAAGGGAGGTTTTGGCAAAGTTTACAAGGTATTATAGCAAAAGCGGTTTTTACCTTGAATAGTTACTCCCCACCACTATCTAAAAGCGTGTAATTTTTGGTATTGAAATCTTGTAGGGAATGTTGGAAGGTACCAATGAAGTAGCCATCAAGAGACTTAGCAAGAGTTCGCCCCAAGTAATTTGAGGAATTTAGAAATGAAGTAGTATTGATTGCAAAGTTGCGGCACAGAACCTAGTTAGGCTTCTCATTTGTTGTATTCATGAAGACGAGAAGTTATTGGTTTATGAATACATGCCCAATAAGAGCTTGGATTACTTCATTTTTTTTGGTACATGTAGTTTCAAATTTTCATACTTTTGATCAAACTCAATAAATAGTATGCACATATGCCTTCGATATGCCTAATGCATTGTTCTTACTAATAATTGGAAGAAAATCACTTCGGCCGACAAGGTTCAAGATAATCAAAGGGGATAACACGAGAATTATGTATCTCCATCGACCGGCATTAACTATAATCCATAGAGATCTCAAAGCAAGCAACATTTTACTGACACCGAGATGGTCCCTAAGATATCGATTTTGCATGGTTAGGATATCTTGGCGACAAGATCAAGAAAAATACAAACCGGTTGTTGGAACGTAGTAAGTACCTCACACACCGTCGTCAGATGCAATTTATATGCTAGCACTTGTTTAGAACTTCATAATGCCCTAGCCTTAATAACTAGTGGAATTCCGTACAAGGCTATATGTCACCCGAATATGCACATGTGGGAAGTGCATTTTCGGGTCAAGTCGACACCCATGCCTTCTGGCAGCTCGCTATTGGAGATTGTCAAGCAAACAAAGATCAGCTCACCACACTTCTCATGGACTTTCCTAACCCGACAGTCCGTAAGTGAGTATTGAGGATGCGCCCAATCTGGGGGTACCTTATGGTCCACCAAAATATATTAGGCGAGCAAGAGATTCATCTCTGCTCAGGCATGGAACCTATGGAAGGATGGCAAGACGAAAGACTGGTGGACTCATCTGTTAAAGAGAATTGTCCTCTCGAGTGAAATCTCACGATGCATCCATATAGGACTTTGTACGTTCAAGACGGTCAAACTATAGGCCACTTATGTCGGCCAGCTTGTGTTCATAGCTGGAGAACAAAAACCACGCCACTCCCAAATACCAACACGACTGCGTATTTTGCACTGCAGAGATGCTTAGGGACCTGGAAGAGCGACAACAACAGAGGTATCGCGTCCGTGAATAACATGAGCCTCACGGCACTGAGAGGCCGTTAGATAATGTTTTTCGAATTCCATTCAGGTTATTAAACCAAAACTCTAAGACTTCGGAATAAGTGAATTCTCAATTCACTGATTTGCAACAACAAGCCTTTGCTTTAAGCTGTATAAATGAACTAGCAAGTTATAGTTGTCCACTCAAATGGCCCGGGTAACTTTTCCTCCACAGCATTTTTGCAATTTTTTACCCTAAATGATTGTTGTAAACGTTTTTCTTATTTGTTTGATTGTAATGATCTTCTCTCTATGCGCCCTTCGCATCCTTCATTGGCTCGTAAGTCCATATAATTATCACCAACTACTTGTTGATTTTAAAAATGTGAGACCCATTATTCGATAAACTGCCCTCGAGTCTTCACAAATTGGTCGGTTCATTGGTTCTCAAATAAATGCAAACTTCGGATCATGTTATACATCTCTCTCGTGGATCCACTCTATCCCCTAAAAGTATCAATAGATTCACCATGCTATAACCGTGTGAAGAATCTGGAGGAGCTCCTAACCATATTAGTTTTCACCTCGTGAGTCGTGACTAGCTTCGCGCGAAGGAGGTATTGGATCACACATTGGGTCAAAGTGCCAAATTGGGTAGTAGTACCCAATGTGTGTGATGCAAAATTCTCAAACACGAGCATCACTGATTTGCCGTAATTCTAGGATAAAGTGCTCAAAAGTTTGTCCCATTGGTCCCTCGTCATAAAATCGGTCAGTGACAATTAGACTGACACTGCTCCCTACCTGTTTTGGGCCATTCTCAATATTAATAGTGATGACAAACTCCGCCGGAAAAGATATTCTAATTTTAGGATTCAGCGTACTATGGCGCCCAAAAACTCCTCTCCAAAGACACTCCCCACCGTCCGGCCACAAGCGGTCACCCCTCGCGTAGGGGCTGACGGGCGCTTCACTCAGACTCTAGCCGCCGCCACCAGCCTTTCCGGCTCCACGCTGCCGCCAGAGGTCGCGAGGCTCGCGCGGCCCCTCGGGAAGGCGGCGGCGGGGTTTCCTCCCCTCTCCCAGCGTACTGGCGACGCGCCGCCGCTGGGAGCTCCCGCCGGCTGCGGGCTTCCAAGTGGTGCCGGGGGCCGGGGTCCTGATCCGAGTGGCCCCCGGCCTGATCCGTGGTCCGTGCACGGCGCGCAGCGCGGCGCTGAGCGGATGGGCGGTCGGGCCGGCGCAGGGCAGCGGCAAAGCGGCGCGTTGCAGCGTACTGGCACGGGCGCCCTAGCGTTTGCCGTGGTCGGCGCGGGGACGTGCGGCGACGGCGACTCGTGGGCGCGAGCAGGGAGGTGGCTCGAGGAGTGCGTTGACGCCGGGCGGTGGCTCGCGGGTCCGGTGCCGCTCGATTCGCCTGGACCCGCGGTCCCCTCTTCGTCAGGCGCCGCTCTCTACGCAACGTGGCGGCCCGGGTGATGGTGGGTTTCAAAGTGGCGCCCCGTGCGGCGCGCGATGGGTGTGCGGCAAGAGGTTGGTGCTGCCCTCCTCCTCCTCGACGACGATGTTGGTCCGGGCCGCCTTGGTGGTGGGCCGGGGCGCGTGCTTGCCGGTGGTGCCACTGCGGGTGCCTCACGCGGTGTCGGGCTTCTTCCGGGCGAGGTGTTGCGGAGGCGGGTGCGCTGGTGACCGCCATAGCCATGCGAAAAGTGCGGGAAGCATGGTGCTCGTTCCCGGCGTAAAAGCCCCCACTTTGTTGGGCGCAATGGTGGCGGCGCTTCTAGGGCGCCGTGGTCCCGCGGGCACCGCTGAGGCATACCGTGGTCTTATCCCCTTGCAAATGATGTCTCGGATGGTCGGGCTGGAGGTGTTGCCTGTGCGCGGGAGGCCATGTGGGTGCGTGGTCCGTGTTGGCAGGAAGGTGCAAAGGGCCCTGCGGTGCTGGAGATCTTGAGTTGGCGCCGCTAAAGGTACCGCGGGTGATTTCGGTGACGGCCGAGCTAAGGTTGATCTCGAGCGTGCTTTTCAGATGTTCTCGAGTCCCTTTCGCTGGAGTGAGGCGCTGGGTGAGGCGAGGCCCCCACGCAGAGTGGCCGATCGCTGGTTTCCAATGGTGCCGTGATGGGCTTTGCTATAGCAACGCCGAGCCGGTCGACAACCAAAGTGCGTAGCGACTTTGAGGAGGATATCCCCTTGGCGGAGGAGTCCAGCACTACTACATACAGTTTCTATAGGGGGCGGCCGGGAAAGTTTCTCTATAGCGTTTTGCCGTCCTAATCTTCCGCTCCTACAGTAGTGCAAGAGGGGCGCTGGTGATGCAACCGCCCCTACCGTATGAGCCGCCTCACAGTTAATTCCGTAAATCGCGTGTTTCAAAAATTTATACCAAAAACATTTTTATCGGGAGCACCCCATCGCCATGCGCCCGCCTCTCCGTCGCAAAGGTCGCAAGTCGCAGCATTTTTCACAGAAATCGCCAAGGCCCACGCGGCCGGGCGGATTCGAACCTCGCGACCGTGCTTGCGCTACGACCCTCCCCTACCACTCGCGCTACACACTCACATGTGTCCATATCCCATTCCGTCCCCACATATTATACAAACCGAAAGTGTAAATTGGACTATTTGAGGCCCTAAATGGATTCAAACTAAAAAGTCATCAACTACAAAGTTTCATAACTTTTTCGAGATCTACATTTGATATGTACAAAAAGTTTTTCATCCGAGGTCGTTTACGAAATTTGAATTTCAAATTTGAGACATTTCAACACAACTTTTGAATGCCTAGATGATTTCAAAGTAAAAAGTTGTCAACTACAAAAATTTCAGTTGATTTGGTACCTAGGTGTGCAGAGTAGGGTGCCCTTCCTCATTTGTATGGTTTTTCTAGCCCGCTTACCAAAAAACTGGTCGACACTTGCCTTTTTCTTTATTCGCCTAATAGAAATCGCGGCAAAGCTTTTGCGTCCTTTCTAAAAAA